>JBBBDQ010000598.1:7385000-7477500 GCA_037127315.1 Ascarosepion bandense
TTGAATGCTGTTAAACCTGATATCTCTATGCAACATTATTCAGCTGCGTTAAAATGTTTAGTTTTAAGAAATATCGAACTATGGTGGGCTATTTTAATAGTAAAATCCGTACTTTAAAAATCAATTCTACTCATGTATAAAGACAGTTTCATCAAAACACAACACCAAAATTTAAATTCATTGTAAAATGAAAAAACTTAATACCAAGCTACTCATTGAATCAATATTATGCGGCCTTTATTTTTAATCATTTCACCTTAAGCCAGGCTATAAGCAACTAAGATACAATTATTTACTGTGTGCTATGGGACAAAACACTATTAATGGCGAACAATACAAGAAGGATTGAGAAAACAGAAAACAACGATTGACATGTCATTTAAAGTTTTGAAGATTAAAGTTTACTGTGAACCCAAAAGCTGGAAGGGTATTTCATAAACAGGTACTACGAAAGAAGGAATTATTAGCATAAAACCTACGGTGACGTCTCACAATTTCTAATGTAATATAATAATATATTTCCGTCAATCAAGTACAGCGCTAAAATTCAGAAAGTCTAGGTAGCATGGAGAAGATTTTACCAGATCACTTCATATGAAAGTATTTCTATGGCTTACTTATTTTTAAAAGTATCATTAACTTTTTCTTTTTATTTCAGTGAAGCTTTCTGCCAGTGTTTTGAACAAAAACTATTTTTTCAATGTTCATTTTTGTGCTTGAACCATTTAATGAAATTTCCGAAAATTATTTAAAAATTATATTTTGTCAAAAGTTCATATATCTTTGTGAACTATGTTTTGCCACTATTTTTCGAAGATGTTTTGTATTATATAATTTGTAAGCTATTACTGATAAGTGACTCATTTGCCTCAGACTTAAGTAGTTTTGTAATAAGCGCTACTTGAATGGGAGCTTTTCTGAAAGCACGTATTTCTTAATAAGATCATCTCTCGGATCTTTGAGGAAATAAGATTCAAAAATAGTTACTCTTACATAATCTATGATTACACAGGCGATCATGGTTCTCCACGTCTCCCTATCCCATGTGGTTCTTAGTATGCTTGCTCCTGTTACTCCTGGCAATCTCCGTTCCGTTATCCACCTGACCAGGACCTGCAAATATGTTATCCGCTGCCTTCCTCTGTCTCTCTTTCCTTCTATCTGGCCAGTCAGTATCGGGTTCTCCAGGCTCTCCCTCCTCATTGCGTGTCCCAGGAACTTCAGTTGTCTCTTCCTGATGTTCAATATTAATTTCCCTTTTGTTGCCATTCTTTCCAACGCCTCATCGTTGCTTGCGTGCTCAGTCCACGATATCCGCAGCATCCTTCTGTAGAACCACATTTCCGCTGCTTCCAGTTTTGTCCTCATTTTCGATGACATTGTCCAGCATTCACTGCTGTATTGAAGAACTAACATCACATAGCAATCGAGCACTCTTTTCTTTGTTTCTATTGAGATTTTCCTGTGTGTTAGTACTTTGCTCAGCTTCTGGAATCCATGCCAATTCTCCTTCGGATCTCTGTGTCACACATTCCATCTCCTGTTACAACACTTCCTAGATATTTAAATTTTTGTACTTGCTTGATTCTGGTATCTCCCACCTGTATTTGGCATTTTGGGTTGCACCTTTTGCTGATGACCATGCATTCAGTTTTCTTAACTGTTATTTGTAGTCATTTTTATCACTCTCCACCGCTACCTTCTGTAGGAGGTCTTGTAGTTTTCTTTCCGTGTCTGCAATCAGCACTAAAGAAATTAGTTAGGGATGAATAGAGTTCGATATTATAATTTCCAGAATGGATATTCGATCTTTAACTCACTTTGTATTTATTTACAATAGGATACGAAAACAGGTTAAGAAGGAAAACCCCATCAATACTGGAAAGAGTGATAAGAAAAAAAAATCTATTTTTCTGAAAAAATATTTTAAAAGAAAAATGTTATAAATCCCAAACGTAAGCAGTGCTGGCTGCGCAGTCGATGAATGCGAAATGTTTTCTCATAAGGAAACGTTGGATGTGACTGTTATTATTATCATATGCAGAATAACAGATTCTTATTCAAAGAATCTGAGATATCAATTGAAATAAGTTGATATCTACCAGAATAATCTCACTGATTGTATATTTGACAGTTATGCTTTTTAACAATTATAAGATCACCCTGATCTATGACATATCTGAGCGGGAATCAGTAATGATTTTTCTCAGAGAAAACGCCGTAATAATATTAAGAGGTAAGAGATTTTGAAGAAAGGTAGAAGCTGGAAAAAGAAAAATGTATATGTGTACATATGCATAAACACACACATGAATGTGTATATATATATATATATATATATATATATATATATATATATATTAAAAAAGGATTAATTCAAAGATGTTGAATGGCCATTTCGAAACACACACACACATTTATATATGTGTATATATATATATATATATATATATATATATATATATATATATATATATATGTATGTATACATATTTTTTTTAATCATTTCACCCCGAGCAAGGCGGAAACGCCACTGATGTGCAGCGGGCTACATAAATGTAAAAAGATTAATTAGAAAAGTTTGAGGAGTACAAACTAGTTAGAAAGGAACAATAGAAAGCTGAGAAAGGAGGTGCGATGACAGATACATAGGTGGAGAGAAAGGGAAAGTTATACAGGGGTGGGGAGGGAGCTAGAGGCCAGTGGTTAGTAGATGAGTATTGACATTGCATTTAAATTCCTGGAGGTTGTAGCCGTCAGGAAAGCAAGAATACGGGAGCGAGTTCCACAGGCGGGAAGTGCGAGAGAAGAAGCTGAAGGAGTAGAATTGTCGTCTGCATTTGGCTAACCTGACTGTGAATGGGTGGGACCCAGTTGCCAGTCTGGTTGCAAGAGTAAACACCTGTTGAGGAGGCATCAGTGACGTCTGAGCAGAAGCCATGAATGTATTAATAGAACAGACAAAGAGGGGCCACATTTCGACGGTGGGGAAGTGGCTGCAGTCGAGCCGCCAGATCAGTACCTATCACATTACAGACTTTCCTTTGGAGCCTGTCAAGAACACTGAAGAGAACGGCAGGGGCACCTATGAGTCTCTATTAGAGATCCTATGTCGAAATGTATATCCGACACCTTTGAATTTTGAAAATATTCTCTAATTTATATTGGCCCTGCATTCTTAATACACTGAGCTCTCTGCCTGCATCACTTTTTAATGTAAAAAATTTTTAATATTGATTAGGATCAGGTTCTTGGAATTTACTTTCCTACTCTTCCACTTCGGTTATAAGAAAAAAAAAATGAAATTGTTATTATATAGAATACACACACACACACACACACATACATACATATATATATATATATATATATATATAGGTAAAATTGCGCATAAAATTTCGTATATGTAGATATATATATATGATTACGTTATTTTACAAGGCTTTTGACAGGGTTTGGCACGTTGGCCTTCTATGCAAGCTACGGGGTTACGGTATTACCGGACGATTGCATGATCTGATCCAATCTTTCCTACATAAGTACATAATGAAGGTTGTTCTGAATTAGCATGCCTTTACACCCTACTGTACAAACGCTGGTTATCCCTCAGGGCTCTATCCTAGGCCCGACGCTCTTCTTTATTTTCATAAATGACTTTCAAGACGAGATCAAGAGTCAGGTAGGCATCTACGCAGATTATGTCACAATTTACTCCTGCATAAGTAAGAATCCAGGCGTGACGGAAAAACATAATCTTGATGCTTATCTTAAGCGGGATCTACACTTTGTGGTGAATTGGGGTAAGAAATGGCTTCTAAATTTCAATGCGTCTCAGACCAAGCTGCTGTCTGTCAATCATCACAGACAACCCCTCCTGCCCCCCATAAGCATAGAGCAAGCGAGTCTCCCCGAAAGCAATACACTGTGCCTCCTCGGCCTTACCCTCTCTTCTGATCTCAAGTGGAACCACTACATTGAGTCAATAGCTAAATTCACTGCTAGGAAGGTTGGGTTACTGTGTCGGGCCAGGAAGTTTTTCTCACCTGAAAACATCTTGCATATATACAAATCAACCATTCGTCCGTGCATGGAGTACTGCTGCCATATATGGTCAGGTGCCCGCGCTGTTCATCTCCGTGTTCATGACAGGATCCAAAGGAGAATCAGTAATGTGATAGGTAGCGACTTCGCGGCTCGACTACAGCCACTTTTCCACCGACGAGAAGTGGTTTCTTGTCTGTTCTATAAATACTTCCATGGCTTCTGCTCCAACGAGATTGAGTCATTGGTGCCTCCGCAACAGGTGTTTACTCGTGGAACCGGACTGGCAACTGGGTCTCACCCATTCACAGTTAGATCACCCAAATGCAGACGTCAATTCTACTCCTGCAGCTTCTTTTCCCGCACTTCCCGCCTGTGGAACTCGCTTCCTTATTCTTGCTTTCCTGGCGGCTACAACCTCCAGGAATTTAAATGCAATGTCAATACTCATCTCTTAACTACTTGACCCTCCTTCTTTCCACATAGTCCTGTAGATCCTTTCCTTTCTCTCTACCTTTGCAACTGTCATCACACCTGCATTCCTATCCTTCTCTTGCTTCTTTCTAACTGGTTCGGTGGCGTTACCGCCTTGTTTGGGTTGATACGATTAAAAAAATGTGTGTATGTAAGGTTGCTTTATTATATATAATATTGCATTCAAGGTCATAAACCCATGCAAATTGGCAATTTTTTTTTTTAAAAAGAAGTGTCCATTATAATAAATGAAATCAATTATTGTTTTATAAACTGCGATATGGATGTGCTTTGTGGTGCAGTGGATATCGGCTCGGAAGGAGAAATCGGGGAGCTGATTTCGAATTCCGGTTGAATTCCTTGCATTCACTTACGAGCAAATACCCTTGGGAAAGGTATTAATCCGTCTTTTCCCTCTAGTTATGGGTTAAATAACAGGAAAGATTGGGTTTTATAGCCTTGGCTGGCAACCAATTTACCGCACAAAGTAATAGCAACCTATTGCGTGATAATCGTCTGCCCAGTCAGTCATGTCTCTTTATAGACACGATCACCCAAGCGTCTATCACGTATGCTACTTAACTGACTGACGGATGTGCGTTGTGGTGCAGGGGATATCGGCTCGGAACGACAAATCAGGGTGCTGAATTCGAATTCCTTGCATTCCCTTACGCACAATTACCCTTGAGAAAGGTATTAATGTGTCTCTTCCCTCCAGTTATCGGTTAAATAATGGGACAAATTGAGTTCTATACACTTGGCTAGCAACTAGTCTACCGCTGAAAGTAATGGCAACTTACACTGGGATAATCCTCTGCCAAGTTAGTCATGTCTTTCGAGGCACGATCGGCCAAAGGGTGTATCATGTATGGCACTTAACTGAAACTGTGATATATATATATATATATATATATATATATATATATATAACGAAATGGAATTAACTGACATATTTTTATCTTATATATGCAAACATATTTATTTAATGCATACTCTTATATATATATATATATATATATATATATATATATCGGCCTGAATATTTGATAAATCTTATTAGAAAATATGCATCCTCCGGTACGATGCAAACCTGCGAACTCTATAGATCAAGGAAAGCTGGCAATTGATCTGATATGTCCTGACCATTCAACAAAAAGAAATGTGCAATTAGCCAAAGTCGAATATAAATATAATTATTGTGAGTAAAGACGCAATTGTCCGTCAAATTTTCAGAAATAATCATCAAATTCCTGTTTATAATTTGTGATTTTTTTCATTTTTATCTACATTAACCATTGCTGTAAGGTTTTTCGCATTTTCGTTTTTCGAGCGTGTATTTGAATATATATATATATATATATATATATATATGTGTGTGTGTGTGTGTGTGTGTATGTGTGTTTATAATTATAACATAATGTCTATGTGTTAAAGTAAGTATTGCTATTATCATATGCTATTGTTTCTAATATAATATGCAATTCTTTATCTAATGTTTCATTTTGTATTTAATGTTTAAATACATGGGGATTATTTTGACGGACGAAAGAAATGTCCACACTGAGATCCGAAGGCGCGTTGGCATGTTCAATGACACATTTTAAAATTTATTCAGAGTGTGGAAAGATAGAAATATTTCCTTCGAAACAAAGGAAAGAATACTGGACTATTATATGATATCTTTCCTCCTCTATGGCTGCAAATGCCAGAGAGTCTCATCAAAGATGAAAAGAAGACCTGAAGTAAGAAAAATGCGGTTCTACAGAAGGATGCTGAGGATGGCATGGATTGAATATGTGAGCAACGGTAATGCTTACACGTGAAGCAAACATAAACAAAACTTATACTTAGCATCAGGAAAAAACAGACGAAGTTTCTAAGGCACTTTCTAAGGAACAGAGGCTTGGAAAATCTAATACGAACGGGATGAATAAAAGGGAAAATGAAAGAGAGAGGGGGGAAGCAACGCGAGACATATTTGATGAATCAGAGCTAGTGAATTGCCGAGCAGATTTTGCGTGACATAACAGAAGGAAAATTTATAAGAGCGACAATGGGATAAGTGGTGTTCCATGATCGCCTACGTCTTGAAAGAACAGAGCACATAAAGATGACGATGGAAAAAAGTTTATTTATTTTTGGCTTGGGGTAATAAATTATGGTATTAATTTCGATGGTCAGTTAAGTTTCTTCAAATAACTGGGTTAATGCAGGCAAATTCTAAGTACAGATTTCGTAGTTCTATTTTTTTGAACAATCTAACTGCGCGTAGTATTGCTGATACAGCTGGCATTGGGTTATACAGAGATGGTCTCACGATTTCCTATAATTCTGCAGGCTCTAAAGTAAATAAAATTAGTAAATTAACTTAAATCTTTAGTTTAAAATAATAGGACAAACTAATCTAAAACTTGACTTCCTAGATCTTACTCTACATTTGTTTAAATACTCAACCTATGGAAAATATAATGCTAACTCTATGTACATACATCCTCAATCAAATCACTCATTATCGATTATTAAACACACCTTACTCAATTGACCACAGAATAAACAATGCCTCAGCTAATGATATATTTTGTAAACAGTCAATTTTACAATACTGCTCTAAAAAAGCGGCTATAAATGCAATGGCATTTAGATATTGGAAACAAAAATAATAATGCCAAACATAAAAAAAGAAAAATAATTTTGTACACACCACCATTTAATCAAATGCTTAGTAATAAGTTAGACAATAAATTCCGTAACTTAGCTCAGAAACTCTTCCCCACTAGTAAGAATACATGGGAATTTAATTATATCTACACTGATAATCTTCAAATGTTAATAAATGCAAAAATAAAAACTTAAAACAATATAACAAATTTAACTATCAAAACCACCCAATTATTAATAACGATAATAATACTAATACTTGCAATTGTTGTAATCCAAGCAAATATCCTCTGCAAATAGATGCCTTACATATTCTATATTATACCAGGCTACCATCTCCACTACAGGTAATTCAATTCTTAGTAAATTATATTATATTGGAAGTATTAAAAACACTTTTAAGTCACAATTGAATAAGCATAAGCTACCCTTTAATAATAAAATTTATAGTAACTCAATTTCACTTTCCAAATATTATTGCTAATTAAAAGACGCATATAAAATACCTACAGTAAAATTGAAGATATTAACAAAAGCTAAAAAATGTAAATCGTTATATGAAAAGAATTTTGTTGCTTAGAAGATAAAATTCAAAAAAGTAACTTATTAAACCAACGAAATGAAATGACTACTTACTGCTACCACAAGATAATGACACCCTTAAATTTATCTAAAATTATATTAAACTGTTTATTATATGTTATAATGTAGTTAATTATGTATTTTTCAAACCTAACCGTAATTAACTGTCACATTGCTGTTTACCCTTACTTTCACTATCGGATAACTATAACTTTAATAATCAGATTAATGGCTTTGCATCTATATCCTTATATTAAAATTGGTTTTCATTAACAATACCTTTTAAGACAAATATTTTGCTGTCTTAATTTCAATCTTGTCGCATCTGAAATAATATACTGGCTACATATTTGTTCTACACTTATTTAGACTAAGAGAGTTGACACTTCCTTTCCTCTTGACAATAAAAGCACATTGCTCCATTTTTATACCTTAATATTCATCGGTCTCTCCCCACAAATCTTTTAAGTTATAATAACTTCACACCCCACTATATTCAGCTAATATGGTGGCATTTTTATTACTTTTTAAATTTTCCTTACCAGTATATATATGACTGAGCTGAATCATAGAATTGCATGATGGTGGTGCACTGAGCACCAAAAACTGATATGTCCAGTCCGTAAGTGGTGAGGATAATCCAACATGATTAACTTAATATAAAATATTAAGTGTTATATCTTTATAGAGAGCTCAATTATCCAGAACAATATATTTATCAAGGAAAACTCAGCACGTCATTTAAATTTGTTATAAATTATATTTAATTTCTATGAGTTTACTTAGCTCATTTCATCAGACCACACAATATTCCTTCCATTTAGTACAAATCTTTTGCCGGAATAAACATTTTCTTTAACAGAAGAGAAGGATAAAAAATATAAAAATAAAAATGAAAGTAAGGAAAAGAGAAAGAAAAGAGAAGGAGGAAAAGAGTCAGGACTTCAGCGTTGGCGTCAGATCTGGCTGGGAGTGTTCAGACCGTCGTGAAGAGGGTGACCTCTGAAGAAACTTGCGATGAAAGCGTGAAACCCAGGGTCACAAACTCACTCCTATCTAACTGAATGTGTTAGCTCTATCACTGATATTGAGCTCTTTCAAATACGTACCGAGCATATATAATATATAAATAATATAATATATATAACAAATTGCATATATATATATATAGAAAGGAAGATTGCAGAAAACTGGGCGTTTCGAGGTAACAACAAAAATAGTCGTCAATACAAAAATTGAGAAGAAAATGCTGAGCCAAATACATATAAAAAATAAACATTGCTAGATATCGTCAAGTATTACGTAGGAAAATATCAAACATGCTATATACGAAACTATCAAGAGAAGATGAGTAGAATAAAAGAGGGAGGCAAAAAAACCACCGGCGAATGGGGAAAACTTTATTTCAGAAACAAAGCTCATCCAGATTCGTGACAACTCAAGAGGTCTTTTTTTAGGTGTTTGCATTTAGTTAAGACCTCAGTTCATTCATTTTGTTATATACCAATAAACTCGACAAACACGGGTATATATAAAAATATATCAAGTGATATTTTTATTGATGAACGATGGACCGTGTGGCACAAGGACAGAGAATTGAGAGCGCGCTTCCAGGTGGGGTTGACGGTGGGGTGTCGTATCTGTTGCTCCTCTGGTCTGGTCTAGCTCTCTGCCTGACTCTGTCTCTCTGCCCAGACTCGTCTGTCGTGAAATCCGTGCCCGAGGTCTTTTTATCTCCAAACCGGTACTTCCGATTTTTGCCTCGCCTACGCACGCCCACGTAATTCTCAGAGACACCTGTTCTGCTTGCCTCTTGTAGCCATTTCCGCTACTGCCGGAAATAAGGTCAAACAAACATCCGTTCCTTTCAACGGCCGGAAAACGCCCCCGCTTCCTCACTTCCTCGGGTGGGCCTAGATTGTTATATTACAATTTAACAGAACGCTCATTTTCATGAATGTTGTGACCACCAACTTTTACTCCTGACACAGTCTGCAACAGTGAATACGTCACCTGCAACTATCAACCTTCCTGAAAATCTTCCACTGTAATTCAGGGCTTCGGCCATATCTTTCTTAAAAGAAAGAAATAGCCATTTTGTTTGAGTTAAATAATATAATAACTGTCCATAGTTAGTATCGTCCCATGTGCATTCGGCCACTTTTATAGACATTTTCAGGAATGTTTATGTTTCACAATATTGGTATTTTTCTCATGGTTTGATTGTTACTCTGAAATTTACTATTTTATTTTCCTGTGGTATACAATATTAGTGGAGACATTAAGTCAGCAGCAACTATACTGCAGATCCATCTTTAGATTTTATTGAGAACCTTAAGGTGAACAGCAGAAATACCAGATCAGATATTGCAAGATTATTCAATGCAGAAACGAATAAAAAAAAAAAGTAATCATCTTTATTAACTTTTATTTCATTTGCTACGATTTTATTGACGAAAATGTTTTCACTTTTTATTTGTGTGTAGGTAAGTTTGTTACGTCACGCATGCGTGTGTGTCTTCTTGTCATAATGTCTTTTTTGTCGTTGTCCGTATATTGATTTGGGGACATTTCTTTATTTAAAACCGGTTATGGTCGCAAAATTTGTCTGAGAGCCATGATTGGGTTCTTTTGCTTTTCTGGCATCCTTCAGAACCTTGTTACTTTTGTTATGGTAATTCTTTAAGAATTAATTAAATCAAATTTGGTAAGATAATATAGTTATTTTAACGTATATTTATAGTCCTTAAAATGTTTTTTCAGAAATTATTACAATCATGTTTAAATGGTTGTCACAACTTAGTTTTCTATGCGGGCTTCAAGATTCCGAGAAAAAACATTAATGTAAATGATTTCGCATTGCAATAGTGCCTGTTAGAAACACAGACTAAGATTAATCATTTTACATTTGCTAGATTGATATCAAGAAAAAATAATGTTAAAAATAGGATTATTTTGGAAGGCGTAAATATGGAAACATTTAAATTCTCTATGACGAATTAGACTAAATGAAGAAAATATGTAATAATTGGTAGTTATTAAATATGTAAATCTGATGTTTGTTCACATAAAAAAAGTAAAATGATTGGAAGGCTAAAAAGGTGTAAAAAGATATATGGGGCAGAATGAGATCATACAAAGAGTAAGAAAAAATATATTTATAAATGAGCTAATTAATAATTCTAAGGCTCTCCTTAAAATTAATTTATTAAGCTTCAATTAATCAACAGGCTATTAATCTAGTAAACCAAAGATTAAAGTAACAATTATACTGGACTCTAAGCCTGTCTCTTTAAACGTGACAGCAACAATCTTACAACGGATCATACGATTATGAGATTAGATTTTCAATGCTTATAGAATTGTTCAATCACATATGAACTCTATGAAATTTATCTTGGCAAAAATGATTGTTGCAATTGCAAGTATGTAAGAAATACTACTAACTAGTGTCGCAGATTGAGCACTTATATATAACATCTTATCAAGTAGATTGCCACCAACGCAGAAAAAAAAAGATGTTGTGTATCTAGGCTTTGACAAGTGCAAGGAGTCAGATTTAATGACTGTGGGAGAAAAGTTGAATTAAAATTTCCAAACATAAAAGTGAGATTGTTGACGTCAAAGAAAGAAAAGAGTGAAAGAAGTGATGTCATAGAAATATCACTGTTTCATTGGTTAAACCAAAGGAAAAGAACTGAGGGTTGAGAATGATTTCATTGGCCGCAAGGGCCAGGAAGTAGATTTGCATTAACAACCGGTGAAGTAGGGATAAATATAAAAACAGATCCCGGGGGAGTGTGGGGGTGGGAGGGTCAGCGACCAGTTGTTGCGCTGAGCTAAGACAGAGAAGACGAATTACCGCCGCTACACACAACATATAAAGACCAACCTTCGGCAGTTTCCGTAAAGCTTTGGTGAGAAGCGAACAGACATTTTTAAATAGTCACAAATTTGAAAACTCCAACTGGAGTGAACTGACATTGCTAACCAGAAAGTCGAATTAATGGTAAGAAGAAAACGCTTCTTTTCGACGAAACTTCCGTTCTGTTTTTTTCGTCATGGGTTGGGAAGTGACAATTGGCGATTGTTTATATTTCATTTCTTACTTTTTTTTTTGTATATAAAGACTTTTTCCGCAATTTATTCCGGCGTCATTCAATTTATTTTTGGTGCCATTTTCATTCACCCCAAATGTGCGCGCGCATCTAGTCTGGTTCAACTTGGCGGAGAGACATCTAGCGAGATTTCAGCGTGACTTCCTTGAGATCGAAATTCACAGCGTGGGCGGGGAAGAACACAGTTCTAATAATCGACTCGAATACCAGCTACAGCGTGGGCGGGGAAGAACACAGTTCTAATAATCGACTCGAATACCAGCTACAGCGTGGGCGGGGAAGAACACAGTTCTAATAATCGACTCGAATACCAGCTACAGCGTGGGCGAGGAAGAACACAGTTCTAATAATCGACTCGAATACCAGCTACTGAATCGAAGTCATCAACGACCAGGCGGCCGAGCGGCCGTTCATATTGTCTGCATATTCTAAGTTTATCCTGACTTATTATTTTTACTTATGTTGTTGAATCAACTGATATCATTCAAGTGAAAATTCTGCGCAATTTTTAAATCAGTTCATCCAAAGCAAGGATATACGCCAATAAAACGCAATTAGAATGAAATATAATGTAAAATTGGCTTTAGCAATAACCAGAAATCCAATCCCAAACAGGAAACAAGGGAAACAAGTGATAAATCCTTAACCTGTTCAAAAGATTGAGATAGAGGGTGAAATAGAGAATGTTGGTTGGTTGATTTTGCTTAACGCATTCTCAACCTCTATAGGTTATTTAATGCCGAAATCTTAATATTTTGAACCCAGTTCAATGGCTTCAGCAAAATATTCTTTGAGCGCAATTGTGTTCCTTTAACTAAAGTGATAATGAAACTAAGACACAGATGGTTACAGGGAGGTAAAACAAATGAGAAGAATTTAAAATGAACCGGTTATACAATTCTAAATAAGAAACAATGTATAAACGCCTACTGCAGGGAGGAGTGTGAAATGGACGATGGAAAATTATTGATAAAAACCTATCAGAATATTATTTAATTTTATTCTGTATCTAAGATAACTGATGATTCAATTCTCAGCAACCAAGGTGATAATGCGATCAAAGCATAATCGGTTACAAGGAAGGAAAGCAAATGAGAAAATTTTGGAAGAAACCAGAAGCCCATTTCTAAACAGAAAAGAAAGTGTAAATCTCTGATCTTTTTAATAAACCCAGAGAGTAGTGTTAACCGGACGAGAGGTGAACCTCTTAGTGACTTTCAGATCATCTTGCAAGCCAACGCAAGATGAGGTTCCTAATATTTTTGCCATTTTGAAGTGATACTGAATTACTGCTGTAAACTGCTTGCCAACCAAGGCTATAGAACCAAATCTTATTATTTATCTATAGGTAGGGGAGAAGAGTCGATTTATCTTTTAGAGGTTTATTAGCACGGAAGTAAATATAAAGTATTCGAACTGCTATCCCTTACTTCCCCATGACTCAAGTATATTTTAAGGTCATCACAGATCAGTTCCTCTTAGACTAATGTTTAAGACCGATAAAATTCGATTAATACTCCTCGAACTTTTTAGCGTAAATCACATAGCAGGTATAATGCGAATTTATCAAAGTCTACGGCGTCAGATTAGACTGGCTTAATTTTATAAATTTCCAAAAACTAAATAATTTAAGAGAGAAACTCGTTAACCAGTCCTCAACTGTATAAAACCGGAAGCATTAATTCTATTTTGGTTGTTATAAGTATCTAGGTATGTTAGACGTAACGCGTATCAAATTAACGACTAAGTAGGAATGGTTTTCCGAGAACGATTTTTTAATAATAATTTCAGTAACGCGTCAACCGTAACTTGGTCAGTGGAAATAATTTCTAGAGACGAGTTAAAAGCATTGATTTTTTTTAATTCTGCAAGGTATGATTCTCTTGCATTCCATATTGCAGAGTTAACAAAAAAACAACAACCTCGGAACAGCAAAAAAAAAAAAGTAAAGAATATTGTTGAAGAGCTATACGACATTCTTGCTGTTGTCAAATGTCTTTTAGAAAATCTGTCACTTTCAAATGATTTGCAAACAAAAGGAACAAAGAAATACTAATTTCTTTATAGCATGAGATACCAATCTAAATACCTTTTTTAGATGACGTTAACCAGAAATCATGCATTTTATCCTGTCTCCATAGTTAAATTCCATTTACATTTAGAGCCGACTCTATAAATATTGTCTAGGTGTCATCTGCTGATAATATTTCTTGAACTTGTAAAAAGAGACATGTTAGCATAGGAAACATTGTATTGATGTTTGTGTGTTGATGGAACTCTAAGGAAAAGACATTGTAAGTAAAACTAGCAATGTTGTTTAGTATCAATCCTTCTATATAGCAATGAATGCTGTATAATCTCCTCACAGATGAAGAGGAAGCTTCAAGCAACAGAAATGAGATTCTACAGAAGAATACACATCGACCAAATATGTGAGTAACAACAAAGTTCTATATACATGGGCAACACAAAGCATACTTATGCTTAATATCAACAAGAGACAGTTGATATTTCTGCTATAAATAATAAAGAAATAGGGCTTTCAAAATCTGATAACCCCAGGGCAGATTGAAGTTAAATAGAACAGAGAAAAATCAACTGAAAACCTCCCTGGTTGGCTTATGTGAATAGATGGCAGAGAAGTGTTTGGGAGGATTTGCAAAAAGGCAAATTTTGTTAAGAGCTACAAAGAACAGGAACTTGTGGAGAGCCATGATTGACAACGTTCTGAAGGAACACGACACGAAGAAGAAAAAGAAAAGAATACAGGAACAATGTAATATGCATGTAACATCAACTTTTCTATATGAGAATGAATGCGAAACAAATCCTTCTAGATAAAAAGGAGACTTAGGACAGCAGAGTTGCTCAACAAAAGGATGACGAGAATTGCTTTGTTAATCGAAGAAAAAAAAGGTCGAAAATTCTAGAACACATATTGATAAACAGAGCTTATATACAATATTTACATTATTCGAACTATTGTCCTCGTCTTTGTTGTCATGTATACGACGTTTCGGCCGTTGTACTCTCCGGCCTTCTTCAGGTGCTAAGAATTTCAAACCGAACCCTTTATTACAATCGCTGGAATATATAATCCTTAAGGACACATGGCCCAGTGGATATAGACGTTGGTTAGTTCCTGACTTGAATCCTAGAGTTGTGAGTTCAATACCAGTATACAGCAGTGATGGAAAAGTAACTTGCAGGATTAGAAAGAGATAACTAATGACTTCCTATCAAGGCTTTACGCAAGGAATGAGGATGATATAACCAAGTTATTGTAAAAAAAGGTTCGATTCGAAATTTCTAGCATCTTACGAAGGCCGGAGCGTACAACAGCCGAAAAGTCGTACAAATGGTAACAATGATGAAGAAAACGGCCCAAATAATGTAAATACTGTAAATACTACCTTATCTCAGAAATATAGACAAATACTAGAGCTTGAATATTTTGGCATCTGAAAAGCAAGCATATCCGAGAGAAAAAAGGATTGGTACATTATTTTTTATGACTTCTCAATACTATCAAGGTTATTTAAAGCAGAAAATTTCATTAGATAGTAATACTTTTGAGATAATAATTATTTGGCGATTAAAGTCTTAAAATTAGCTTATAGTAGGCGGGTGAAGAGGTGGTTTCATATCATTGCCAAGAGAATTTTCACGTAAGTGAGTATCAGTCAGTTAAGTGCCATACATGATACACGTTTGGGCGATCATGTCTCGAAAGAGACGTGACTGACTGGGCAGAAGATTACCCATAGTAGGTTGTCATTACTTTCTGTCGTAGACTGGTTGCCGGCCAAAACTATAGAAGCCAATCTGTACGGTTATTTAACCCATAACTGGAGGGAAGAGACGGATTAATACCTTTCCTAAGGGTAAGTGAATGCATATAATTCAACTGGAATTCGAACCCGGAGAGCCGAGTTCTCGTTCCAAGCAGATATCTCCTGCACCACAACCCACATCCAGAACTAAATGCTAACTGAGTATAACGAACCCAAATGAAATTGTATATCGGCTCTCCGATTAACAATTTTGAGTCATTATCCTTCACATAATCTACATATACAGTTCGAAACGGTCACCCCTCTAGTTACTGACCCGGATTAATGTTGCTTAACTTCGGTGATCGTACGCTAACCGCTGTTACAACATGATGTGGCCGCAAACCTATGGGAATAGCGAGTAATCTAAGTTTAAAGAGAGCTGAATATCGAACTTGCTACATGGCAGAGAATATTGAACTCAAATGTTCCAGATGAGTAGGGGTCTTTGGATCAACGGAGAAGCGGTTCTACAGATGGTATTCTGGAAATGTCATAATCGGAACATGTAACTAACTAGGAAGTCTTCAATGAAAAATGCTAATAAATATGTCAAAGGTTTTACCTCATTTATCTTAAGATACTTTTCTGATCTTTATTGTTATTATCGAGTTGTTTCTAACAGTCTCTGGCTATATTACTAGATAAGATCAGGGAAGCAAGAATAATTTTTCAGTTTGATATTCACAGAATGTCACTCTAATCGGCACTTGATGAAGGCTGTAGATCACAACGGCTGAAACGTTGTGATAACAACAATGAAGACGAAGATAATAGTAAATAAGTATAATGCGATCCAAAAAAGTAGGAAGAAAAGATTTACTAATAATCGGACGATGTCAATATATGGTTGAAACAAAAGAGGAACAGTTGAATTTACGAACAATGAATTAAAGATGCCCAACCCAAGAAATATATATGCGAAAATTATTAACAGATGACAAAAAACCAGGCCCAGGAACCACACCAAAATAGAATGTAACGTTAATTATGACAGTGGTGCAGAGTTATTTAACGATTATAAAAAAAAAAAAAAACTCATATAAAACTAGATAACTTACCAGCAGTTACTATGGGTGTCATAATCTGAACAATATCAGATACACACATCACAGCGTCATGATGGCAAACGCAAGAAAGAAAACTCCATAACGTTTAAACATTATAATAAATGAAAGTGTGTAGAATGGTGTAACCATCAATTGAAAGAAGAAAGATTACATGATTCTCAGTAAGGAAAGATGGTCAGGTTAGCTATAAGTTGGAAATGTCAATATCAAACAAATAATGGAGTATAAACATTTGAGAATTCTTTTAACAAATGACAGAAAATGTCGTACAGATATGTTAAAGCCCATTGAAATAACAAAAGAAGCTTTCCAGAAGCTCAGTAAAGTATTAAGACAAATGTGAATTGTAGTATGGTTTCTGGTGTATTGCAGTGAATATTGGACAATTCACAGAAAAAAAGAAAACCTGACGCAATACAGATAAGCATTAATGTGTTAACATTGAAACATCTCAATAGATGTAAAGAAAAGAATTCGTGCGATTAATATGCTTAACAAAACACATACACACAGATATATACAAGTCGTGATCAGTAAATTCTGGCCGTTATATATTTTCAATTTAGCCCATGTGCGTTGTTTGATTCTGATTTTGTTAAGTGCACATTATAGTAGGGTCAGTTGGGAATCGTCTGTGAAAAAAAGATCACCATAACGCAATTGACTCCACCAAAAACAAAAAAAAAATGCCTAAATGTTGTGTTGCTTGTAATTCGCGCTGTAATCCCCAATAGGAGCAGAGTTTGGGTGTCAATCTGAGGAGAGGAAAAGGTTCCGGAAAGAGTTGAATGAGCCTAATGGTGATTATGAAAGTGGTTGGAGTGATCACTATTGATAGATATATTATACCTCCATTAATCTTCTCACAGGGGCTCAGACTCAATACAATGGCCTACATCAAGTGCCTTGAGGAGGTAGTACTGCTGTGGGTCAAACAGGTAACTGCTGAAAGAAAATATGTCTGGTAAGAGGGCTAATGCCACAAAAGCAGGAGAACCCAGTCATGTCTCTCAGACAAATTTTGCGATCGCATCAATTCTTTAATTTTATCAAGTAACTCCCTAGACTGCAACCACCTTGATTTTTATGTGTAGAGCATAGTTGAACGAGAGAGCCACCAAACTATTTGAACACGAAAGATGAACTCAATATACAAGGATTATGGCAGTATTTACTAATTTGCTGACTTAAAGAAGAGAAAGCCCAGAAAATTTGCAGAATATTCCTAAGTCGTATGGATGCCGTTGTTAAAATCAATGACGTTTTTATTGGAGAAATTTACTAGAAATATATATATATGTGTGTGTATATATATATATGTGTGTGTGTGTGTGTGTACGTCGATATAAACATCTAAACTTATTTATAAATGGAACTTTGTGTGTGTGTGTGTCTGTATGTGTGTGTGTCCGTTACCTATAGACTCCGAAATGGCTGAACCGATTTTCTTGAAAATTTACACAGTTGTACTATAAGCGTCTGCAAGTGTTCTTAGCTAGGTCTTGTGTCGAGGTACTCCCGATAAATATCTAAAATCGATAATCGAAAAAATCGGGTTATAGAAGGAGTGGTCCGATTTTAATCAAATTTGATACACTCATAGACAAAGACATAAGAAACGATATTCAGAAGGTTCAAGGTTGCAGTTCTTACAATAGTGCAGACAATCGATGATATTTATATATATAAAAGCCAAGATGATCGTGTGTGTGTCTGTTTATCTGTCTGTATATCTGTAATTTTTTCAGCCTTTTTATTTTAGTTTTTGCTTCGGGTTTGGCTCTAAGTAGGTATAATTGTTGTTCTTAGTCTCAGCCATGATACCATTTACTCAGAGGACTTATTTAGTCTTCAAAATTCAGTTTACGACGAAAAACCTTATTTGATATCGATAGAAGGAAATCAAAATTTGACTTACATCCATTCATTTTTCTTTCAGTCTACGGTTTCGCTTTAACTGGAAACAACTATTGCTTTTTAGTCTTTCGTGCCAACGTCCAAAGAGTCTGAGCTCCAGGACCAAGGATTATTTTTAAACCTTTTATTACACCCGAGCAACGCCGGGCTATACTGCTAGTATACAATAAAATATTTCGTTTTCCATATTCTTATATAGTTAAATTCAAGGGTACATCTTAAAGGAACTTAATTTATTTAGATATATACTTCTTAATTTTGTATCGTCATTTGCCATTAAAAAATATTTTAACCAGATAATTGATAATATTTCTCTACCTTAAAAACATGGCAGTTTCAACGCTTTTTGAAGAGATTCTTAAATTTCCCTGATCTAGACGTAAAATAAATTGGTTCTAGTTCCTTTTTTAAAAATATCCATCGTGCACTGAGACGGTAGTCATTTCAAAAACCGCTAAAATACTTAGCCTGCAAATGTAAAAGTCAATTTAAAATCATCTCTCGGCAAAATATCCTCATGGTGCCGCGTTATATTGTCGATCTTAAGAACTACCAGAATCAGACGACAAAGACATCAACTCTTATTTGACTGTTGTTCCTTCCTATATTTTTGAACCTATAAAAACGCTTTATTTTTGTGATCACTTCCTACTGATTTTTTTTCATATACTTACGTAAGTAATAACACTTAATTCTCATAAAATCCATGTTCCGGGAAGCAACATAATATCACAGTCCATGATTTTTGAAAACTAGATCCGCCATTTCAGATTCTCAAGGATGATCCTCATGGCCTTTGACTGTCATTAGTAATAAGTAAATTCTTTGTGGAGGGCATCTTCTCAAGAACGTGTACTGTGTACCAGGTTCCGGGTAAGGTATTTTCCCAATCACTGCACTCTTGAAGTCTAGAGATAATCACCATATCTTATGTATAACTTCTTGTCTCTTCGTAACAACATACATCAGCACACAATAATATCTATCTTGAGTGGCTCTTTTTAAATTGTGTTGGGTGAACATTCATTCAATTAAGTGCCATACGTGATGCACACTTGGGCGATCATGTCTAAAAAAGACATGACTGACATGCTGGGCAGAAAATTATCCCGCAGTAGGTTACCATTTATTTCTGTGGTAGACTGGTTGACAGCCAAGGCTATAGAACCTAATATATTCAGATATATTAACCAATAACCGGAGGGAAGAGACGGATTAATACATTTCCCAAGTGAATGCAAGGAATCGAACTTAAATTCGAACTTGGCTCCCCGATTTCTAGTTCCGAGTCGATATCCACTGCACCACAACGCATATCCGATGGGTGGACAGTATCTTGTTCAAAAAATGTAATGTCGAAAATAAAAAAGTAATCGCTTTTATTTATTTCACTAAAAGGATTCGGTCCTCGCCATTTGTGTTTCAAATCCACCGATTGTCCTTGAGGAAGACATGCATCAATATCACATCTATAAATGAAAACGAAAAAGCCAAACAAAAATTTTTTTTTTTTCGTATAGCCTCCATTCCGGATACTGTGATTATGGTCCTTAAATTTTTTTAAATTTTTTGTAGCTCGTGTGTTGTTTTATCCACTAAAGTTTCGTCATCCATTCACACCAACTCGTTAGGTTTGCTGACTTCCTGCATCTCTCTTGAAATCAATATGGGTTGTGTGGGTTAACTTTTATCTTTTCATCCCAAGAAGTCATGGCAGTTCACAAATAATGAAGGAAAGGGATGTGAAATTGGCCCACCGAATCAAATTTCCGCACTTGTATCCGTTAAACAAACCGTAACTCCAAGCAATATTCAAAGGATCGAAACTCAATAACAACTTCAACAAACGACAATAATGTACTTCTCAACAGTAAAATATGCTGACATTTTACACACACAGATGCACAAACGTATATATACCTATATATTTTTCCCATAACACATTCCATTGCATTTGAATACATGATTCTGTTGTCATTTCGCGCTATCACGCTGTGTGACGTGATAGAACCGCATTGCAAATATGCGAACTGCGTCTGTTATTTTTGGTAAATATTGCCGTTGCCTTGCGGAGTTTTATGCCAACACAAAATAAAATCGTCGCTGATGGTGAATGTTATTGTGTTACCGTCTTAATAACCTTTCTGAAGATGGCTCATGTGGGCCGAAAGTTTAGAACTAAATTAATAAAAATTATCCAAATTTTGGAGAATTTTTGTCTTTAATTTCAGCTGAAATTTAAGCCAAAATACGATGTTTAGAACAGCTCATGATTAAACATAACGGACATTCATTGTTTTTTTATATTTAACAGTATATGTTTAGAAAATTATTTGCTGCCTCGATACACTAAACATATATATATATATATATATATATATATATATATATATATATATATATATATACGATTGCTTCCCCGACGGATACAATTTCCAGGAGTTTAAATGTAAGGTCAATAGACACCTCCTAACACACTAATCTGCTCCCATTCTATCAAACACTCTTCCCATCTGCCCAACCCTCATCCTCGGTATCCTTACTCATCTGTCACCTTCCTCCTGACATTCCCTATGTTTAACCACTCCTTCTCTTTACCTTCCCCTATGTAGCCCCATGCGCAATAGTGGAAGTGAAATGCCTTGCTTGGGGTGAGATGCTTAATATATATATATATATATATATATATATATATATATATATATATATACATATTAATAATATTAACTATAGAAATAATACCAATAGTAACAGAACTAACTCTGCCGAAACTAGTATTAATTAATCTATAATTTAAATCGTCTTGAACAACCCACCGAGAACGAACTCGGAGTGAAAAGAAGGGAAATTAAAAAAAGAAACAAACGAAGTACATGAACAAAAAGTCAAGCACTCGTAAGAAAGAAAAAAAAACCCAAGACGAAAAACCTAACACAAACAACGCTCAATACGAAAGTAGAGCAAACAAAGACAGAAAATCTAAGCAAGAGCCAACAACCAACCACGTTTTCGCCCTACGGCTCGTTAGAGAAATTTACAAGAGCTCTTGCCAATTTCCCTGACGATCCGTAGGGCGAAACCGTTGTAGGTTGTTGGCTCTTGCTTAGATTTTACTGTCTTCATATATATATATATATTGTAAGAGAGTTGTGGAACTCGTAGATGTTTAACCTGCTGTTTATGCATTTACTTTTATAAAGAGTGCTTGATACAAACGTAGAGCGTTGTATTGTCATAGTTGTTACAATGTTTTATAAATTCATAGTATCACTCCACAAAAATTTTCGCGTTTCGAAATCAACACGCAGATCAGAATAAAATCGACTACCAAAATACAATAAAAGACAGCAATAAAAACATTTACAATTGCAGAAACCCTAGCAACTGCCCACTACAAAATAAATGTAAAATAAACTCAATAATCTCTCAATGCAACATAGCATCAATCGAAAATCCAACTATGAATATAATGTATATCGGATCAACTAAGAACACTTTTAAGCAGCGCTGGTACATGCACATAACTTCATTCAAAAACAACTTATACCGAAACCAAACATCCCTTTCTACATACTTTTGGAAGCTAAAAGATTCAAAACAGAAACCCAAAGTAAAATGGAAAATCCTAGAAAAAACTAGAACTTGCAACTCACTTGACGACATCTGCTCTTTATGTTTAAGTGAAAAGCTACACATTCTAAAGTATCCCAACAGTAGCGAACTATTAAACTGTTGAGACGAATTAGCAGTATTATACAAACATCGCAAATATTTCTCGTTTAAATTTAAATAAACAAAAAAGCACCCCACCCGCACGACCCCCTCCAAAAATACACATAATCAACCTATTAATAAATAGAACAAAAAAGTAGAAACAAAAGACAACAAACCCCACACCACACCAACAATAAGTCCAGCTACCTGTAAATGGTAGATAAATAAAACAAAACATCGACACTGCAAAAAACAAAAACAAACATATATCCCAATACAAAATAACTAAAACTAAAGGATAAATTGACCAGCCCAAAACAAAAGACATATACTCCCCTAAACCAAATAGCAGCACATCAAAAACCATAAAAAATTGACAAGACCATCCAAAAAATCACACACCACCCACATCATTAACAACGACGCCGCCACGACTACATCCAGACGTGATAAATAGGGAAGCCTGTCCTGAAGTAAGCCACCTCCCACCAAACACTTAACTCTAAGACTTAAATGAGGTCAACAGAATCCAAATGAGCTCCCAACCCCACTTTCACCTAAAAAAGCATATTCACCACAAATAAACGGTTTTTTCACCAGATAATTTTCATTCCAACTTCTTCACCCGAAGAGAGGCAACCAAAAAACAAGGTTAGCTTCGAAACGCGAAAATTTTTGTGTAGTGATACTATGAATTTATAAACCATTGTAACAACTATTACAATATATATATATATTGTCATCCGCAGACAGATCTGTTTCGCTGTATCACAGCTCATCAGTACGGTTAGACTCTGATTGCTCCCTAACCCAGGCTAGAAACCCGACCGAATTGGCGTCAGTCGGTGACTCTGCCTCTGGGCCACGGGGCGTGATTAATCATTTCATTCCAAGCAAGGCAGAACTGCTACTGGTGCGCAGGGCATTGCAGAGGAGGTTAGATGAGAAGAAGAAAAAAGTTACGTGGGGGGGGGGGGGTCAGAGAATGAGTAAGAAAAAGCATGAGAATACAGGTGTGAAGGGGGCGCATGAAAGTGGAGTGGAAAAGAAGAAGGACATGATACAAGGGTTGCTAATCTAGTAGCCCAAGTAAATTCATGCGGAAGGGACATGATAGAATTATATATAGGTTGGGTAGAGAAATGTTGAAATACAAACTTCAGTAATAAATATGCTCCGATTGAAAACCCTAAAAATGTAGGAACATTGAACATGAAATTTTTTAAAGTATATAAAATGCAGGTAGAATGTTGATATCATAGCAAGGGTTACAAAGCACGATTCAGTTGTTGGTAGTATGCAACGGCTCCTCAATTTATATATATTTGCGGGGCCGATGAAGGACGTCGACCCCGCAAGGTTTATGAAGAAAGTATGAGCATCCAAGACAATGAAAAGACAAAGACAGAGGTTTAACAATATCAAATTTTGGTGTTTTATTTTACAGAATGTATAAGGGTGAACTGACTAGTATAGTTATATTTGTGTTGGTCCTCGCTTCAGTGGCAGTTCCTTCGGTTGTGACAGTGCGGCGGCGATTGTGGAATTGATCGGTGCTGGATCGAAGAGTTGTTAGAGGCAGTAGCTAGTAGGATGGTGACGCTGGGAGGATCACCGGGTCGGTAGAGACTAATCCGTCTACGGAGCGGAGTCGGTAAGGTGATCGTAGAAACGAGGTCATGCCGAAGGGTAGCACTCGTCGAAGGCAGAATCCTTAAACAGGGCCTAGTGGAAGCGGAATCGAACAGTAAACGACGGCGGAATCCCTAAACAGCCCCGAATCAACGTATTGAAACTACGGAAGCCGAATCGTACCGAGTGGTAGCAGTCGACGACGGTGGAATCTGATAGGCAACATGACTTCAGTGACAGATTCGACCGCGGAAGCTAGATCGTGCCGAAGGGTTGGAAGCGCCGAGGCCGAGCAACTTAGCAAAAACGAGGCTGATCGTCTGAAAAAAGATTTGGTCAACTACTCCCAGCCGAGTTCGAATTCCAGCCGAATTCATTGCATTCACTTACGCGCAAATAACCTTGGGAAATGTATTAATCCGTCTCTTCCCTCCAGTTATGGGTTAAATAGCAGGACAGATTTGGTTCTATAGCCTTGGTCGGCAACCAGTCTACCGCAGAAAGCAATGCAACCTACTGCGGGATAATATTCTGCCCAGTCAGTCATGTCTCTTTCGAGACATGATCGCCCAAAGCGTGTATCACGTATGGCACTTAGCTGACTGACTCCCAGATTAGAGGGAGTAGATAACGATAGATAAAAATTATTCCCCATGTTGTTTGATGTTTTGGGAAGCATAGCCTAAGCCAATGATTTTGACGACAGTTATAGATTCAAACTTATTTGGTAAGTTGTTTTTCACGTGCTGCTGGATTTATATCTGCTGGGCTTACATATGCGAAGGATTAGGGTTGTGAATGTCAAGGTTATTTCTGTCTTGGGAGCGGCTAATGGCGGCTGCGACGTATATATATATATTAATTTTGTATATTCAAGATTTCATATAACATCTGTTTCCGTTATTATTTAAGAAAAATTCTTTTGGTAAGTCAACTTTTATTTTACCCTTCCTTTCAACATTGATTTGTAATCAGTCGTTTTCTTTTGTTTCTAAGGGAATTTTTTATAGCTTACTACTTTGTCCGGTCTACTACTTTGCCCTTTCATTCACTTTCGTTCGCCGTACCACTTCTATCCCTGTGACATGGCCAAATTTTAACTTTTGAAATCTTGGCTCTTACAGACGTATTGTAAATTCTTCTAATATGTAGCCAGAGATCTCTACCTACTCTCCTCCTTTCTTACTTTTTTCCATTCCAAAACTGCTAATCCCACCCAATTTTAACTTCTACCGGTATAGAAATCGTGTAACACATTTGAATTGATAAAAAAAATTGTTTTCCGCCGTTGCTGATGAAACGAGGATTTCCTCCTTGAAATGGCCATCCAACGGAATTAAAATTTGAAATTTTTGTTTTATTTTTATATATTTGGCTCTGTAAACAGAACATATTATTTACATCGAGACTTCCATCTGGATTAATTTTAATATTAATGAAATTAATATTAACAGGATCAGTTTTTTGGGATTTATCTATTTGCTCACCATATTTGTATATATATATATATATATATATATATAGATTAGATTAGAGAAAATTTTCAAAATTCAAAGGTGTCGGAAGTACATTTCGACATAGGATCTGTAATAGAGATTCTACGTCACGTCAGCGACATTGTTTTGTTCCAAATGGCGAAGGCTCTGGGGTAAAGTGTGGAAGGGCAGGTTAACAACGGTCACAAAGTAGAATAGGACAGAGCTGGTAGTTGCAGGGTTACAGGGTGTAGAGACAAGAGGTAGACGGGGTATCAAATACCAAATGGTAGAGGCTAGTGAATGTTTACATGGGTTTGAAACGGTATATTTAGGAATAGATTTAAATGTAATATCTTAAAAATTTTTAATTAAGTTTATCCATTACAGGAAGTCATGAATTTAAAGTTATTATATATATATATATATATATATATATATATATATATATATATATATATAGGGATTTGGTAAAGGAGTTTATATTTTATAAAGACAGAAAACTAAAGGAGTTAAATTACTTTTTTAAGGTTAAGATTTTGAGCTATTTGAAGAGGTGTATTTAGGCGGGAAGAAATGGGTTTCAATATAAGATTTAAAAAAATTTTATTTAAGTTTATTTAATTAAACCTTTTAGGTAAAAGCGAGCTAAGTGCCACTTACAAGAAGTTAACAGTTTAAAAATTATTAGAGAAAAATATATATATATACATTTATGTGTTAACCAAGGAAAAAGGGGTATAGTAAAAGAATCTATATTTACTAAAGATAGGCAATTAATGGAGGTTGGGATAGGAAGGTAGGGGGTTAAAATACATTTTAAGGTTAACGTTAGGGTAAAATTAAGATTAAAACTTAAATTGAATCCTTTTAATTTATATTCTAACATCTAGTCAACGGGGATTTAAATTCTTAATTTAAGTATTCAAAAAATTTGCCTTGTGGCGGCACTTACTGATGAATTCCCTCCCAAGATCTTAGCAGCTGCAGTTGGTGGGGGTATTTCTAATATTGTCCGTGGAATCATCACAAGTGAGAATGGATTTTCTGGCCGCAAAAATAATTTCGTAGTCCCTATCCGAAATGTTCACGTAATTTTTAGCAAATCCTAAATAATTCTCCAGAAGGTCCCTTGATATAGTGCAATAGAAATCGACAATATCGAATTCAAGGAAGGTGGATTTAGATTTGTTTTTGATGTTGTTAAACCAGTGTATAGTATCTGAAGAACTTTTCCAAAGTTTTGCTTGTAGATTCAATAGTAGCTTCTCTATTAGGTTTTTTAGAATTTCCCTGGAAATTATGCCTAAGTCACTTTTTGTAGGATTAATTAGCCTGATTTGTAATTTGTTTTGGAAATTTGGTTTGTGGTCCTTAAATAAAACGTAAGCTTCTTTAGTTTAAGGTTTTAAGTTTTTGACGTCCCTATGGGAGCATATGATTCAGCCTAGGTGGCAGATCTTGTGGGAATTTACATTTTAGATATTCTAAGTAGAATTTTAGACCCAAAACAATTAGGCCTATATCGGTACGATGGATTAATAATTATCCCTAATTCCAATGGGCCCTACACAAATAGGATACACAAACAAATAATTAGAGCCCTGAAGTACCTCGGTTTTAAAGTCGAAGTCACCTCTAATCTTAAAATTGTAAACTATCTAGACATCACCCTTAACTTAAATGATGGATCCTACCAACCATTTCTCAAAGAAAATAGTTCCCCCCACTTATATTAATATTTCAACCAAACACACCAAAAATATTATAAAACAGATACCCAATATAGTGAATAACAGAATCAACCAATTATCATCCAAAATTAAAACTTTCAACACAAGTAAAAATATTTACAATAAGGCCCTTCAAAAAAGCGGATATAAGAACAAGTTAACATATAATAAACCTACAATAGACTCCGAATCATCCAAAAATAAAGGAAACTGTAGAAAAAGAAAGATAATTTGGTTTAACCCCCTTATTGTAAACTAACTAACATCAATATTGGTAAATATTTTCTCAATTTGATAGACAAACATGTTAATAACAGTAACCCTCTACGGAAGATTTTTAATAGGTACACCCTTAAAATTAGTTATTCTTGCACGCCGAATATGGACAGCTTTATTAGTTCCCATAATAGGAGTATTCTGGTGAACTTGTGCAATGCTGAATCTAGGTCCGGAATTCTAAACGAATGCAGCTGTAATTGTGTGGACGCTGCCCGGTGGAGGGAAAATGCAAATCCACCCAGGTGATTTATGAAGCCCGCATTTCTCCATCAAATAAAAAAAACGACTTCCAGACCTATATCGGTATAGGTCCTTTCAAACAAAGACTGTATAACCACAGGTACTCCTTTTCGAACCCCGGTTAGAGTTACCAGACAACCCTTTCGCGGGCATTCTTGAAAATGAAAGAGCAAGGGCTGGATACTGAAATTAGCTGGGAACTGATAAATACAGCCCTTATTCCGAGGAATTTTCGTGATAGGTGCTGTCTATGTTTACTGGAAAAAAATTCAATATTGAAATACCCCCACCAACACCGGCTACTGAATCTTAGGAGGGAATTCATCAGTAAGTGCCGACACAAGGCAAACTTTTTGAATACTTAAATTTAGAATTTAAATCCCCGTTGACTAGATGTTAGAATATAAATTAAAAAGATTCAATTTAAGTTTTAATCTTAATTTTACCTTAACGTTAACCTTAAAATGTATTTTAACCCCCACTACCTTCCTATCCCAACCTTCATTAATTGCCTATCTTTAGTAAATATGGATTCTTTTACTAAACCCCTTTTTCCTTGGTTAACACATAAATGTATATCAATATATTTTTCTCTAATAATTTTTAAACTGTTAACTTCTTGTAAGTGGCATTTAGCTCGCTTCTACCTAAAAGGTCTAATTAAATAAACTTAAATAAAAATTTTTAAAATCTTATATTGAAACCCATTTCTTCCCGCCTAAATACACCTCTTCAAACAGCTCAAAATCTTAACCTTAAAAAAGTAATTTAACTCCTTTAGTTGTCTATCTTTATAAAATATGAACTCCTTTACCAAATCCCTATATATATATATATCCTGTAATAGATAAACTTAATTAAAATCTTTAAGATGTTACATTTAAATCTATTCCTCCCCTTCCTAAATATACCGTTTCAAGCCCATGTAAACATTCACTAGCCTCTACCATTTGATATTTGATACCCCGTCTACCCCTTGTCTCTATACCCTGTAACCCCGCAACTACCAGCTCTGTCCTATTCTACTTTGTGACCATTGTTAACCTGGCCCCTTCCACACTTTACCCCAGAGCCTTCGCCATTTGGAACAAAACAATGTCGCTGACGTGATGTAGAGTCTCTATTAGAGATCCTTGTCGAAATGTACATCCGACATCTTTGAATTTTGAAAATTTTTTCTAATCTATATTGGCTCTGTATTCTTAATACATTGAGCTCTCTGCCTGCATCACTTTTTAATGTTAAACATTTTTTAATATTAATTACGATCAAGTTCTTCAAATTTACCTTCCTACTCTTCCACTTCGGATTATAGAAAAACAATATATATATATATATATATGTATATGTATGTGTGTGTATGTGTATGTGTGTGTGTGTGTGAAATTTTTCGTTTGAACAGTATTCTTGATCGATACTCGTATTTAAGTAAATAATCAAAATTGTTATAAACAACTGTCAATTTGAAATTATTTGTTTCAACATTATTTTTTATCAATACTCGTATATAAGAAGATATTTTGTTTATAATTAAACAGTATAGATATTTATTTAAACCGGCCTGATTATTTACGATTAATATTTGTTACGAAAATGTGTGGCATTTGGCAGGTTTCGAACCTACGATATATAAACAAAATTTATATTTGGCCAGCAATCTTTCATGTAAACATTTTTCGTTAGATATGACAGTCATAAAGAGTTTAATTATCTTTTTATTTATTTATTCCGGGGTCCCTCTTATTGTTAAAATATATGCAAGTTTGCTGAACCTGCCGCTTTATGAATTTAAATATAAACGCCCTTTTCATAATCTTACAAAAATCTTTCTTGTTCAGTCCATTCTATTCTTATTATTCTTCTTTAGAACAACATCTTTTTGCCTCAAGTTATTTTTTATCTACAAGGAGATAGTCTAGAAGTCACTGTCATGGGCTAGAACCGATATTATCTGTTCAGGACGTTCTCACTAATTTGATCGTGGCCATTGCCTACAGAGATGTGTGGATGTCCGTGCTCTTATATGGCTGTAAATCCATCGTCTAATAAAATTCTCTCAAATTTACGAGCAATATATATTTTACCCACTCTGCCAAAATTGTTTAAAAGATACCAAATTTAATTAAATGCTTCTCAACATCTAGGGACATTTTTCTAATTGCATATCTGTTCTCTACATTTAAACATGATTTATATTCGTATAAGGCAATATTATTTATTGAAAATTTACTTAAAGTAATAAAAACAACTGCATTTAATATCAGACATCGAAATAAATGAAAGGTTGAGAAAATCAATAGACAAAATGTAGATGATATCAACAGAGTGTCTAAAATGATCATATCATAACTAATTTGGATTTAAAATTATAGTTTCAATCAAATATGTTATATTGGCTTACATATTTTGTATCTAAACATATTTATAAATGGAACTTTGTGTGTGTGTGTGTGTGTGTGTGTGTGTGTGTGTGTGTGTGTGTGTCTTTGTGTGTGTGGGTGTGCCCGTTACCTATAGACTCCGAAACGGCTGAAACGATTTTCTTGAAAATTTACACAGTTGTACTATAAGCGTCTGCGAGTGTTCTTAGCTAGGTTTTGTGTCGAGGTACTCCCGATAAATATCGAAAATCGATAATCGAAAAATCGGGTTATAGGAGGAGTGGTCCAATTTTAATACATTTGATACACTCATAGATGAAGACATAAGAAACGATATTCAGAAGATTCAAGGTTGCAGTTCTTACAATAATGCAGAAAATCGATACTATATATATATATATATATATATATATATATATAAGGCAAGATGTTTGTGTGTGTCTGTTTATCTGCCTTTATGTCTGTATTTTTATCAGCCCTTTTATTTTAGTTTTTGCTTCGGGTTTGGGTCTAAGTAGGTATAATTGTAGTTCTTAGTCTCAGCCATGATACCATTTACTCCGAGGACTTATGTAGCCTTCAAAATTCAGTTTACGACGAAAAAACTTATTTGATATCGATACCAGGAAATCAATGTTTGACTTAAATGTATTCATTTCTACGGTTTCGCTTTAACTGGAAACAACTATTGCTTTTTAGTCTTTCGTGCCAACGTCCAAAGAGTCTGAGCTCCAGGACCATGGATTAGTTTTAAAGATTTAATTACACCCGAGCAACAACGTGGTATACTGCTAGTTATAACTAAGTGTAACTATACTAAAAAATACCTATTAGGTTCATACAACCATGAATGAAATTATTATAATTTTTGTAATTTTAAAAATTGCGCGTTCAAACTTTCCCCGTCACGTGAGCATTAAAAACATCCACCGTTACATGAACGTTCTTGAAAAAAATGGTAAACGATAAAGTCAGTTATTGAAAATCCCCTGAAGACTCCGCATGGTATAAACCTAGGCTGCGTAATAACTTATTTACAAATAAAGAATATTCAAAAATTCTACAATATAATTGTATTGAACAGTTTTTAATCCAAATGTTCACTGGTGTAATTTTATTATGACCAAAAACTAAGTAATTAAACAATATATATATATGTATATGTATAATGCGTATATGTGCGTATATATATATATATACGCACATAAACGCATTATGTATATATATATATATATATATATATATATATATATACGCACATATATGCATTATATATATACACAAACATATATGCATTATATATATATATATATATATATATATATATATACAAACTTATATGCTATATATGTAAATTAAAATGGATTAGTTTTAAGGCTTTCATTACACCCGAGCAATGCCGGGCTATACTGCTAGTTTATTCATAAATAAAAACTCATTCCATCTTTGCATTATAGTATCGGACACCATGACTATGATTTTTTTTCCGATGTATATTATGCTTTGAAAGATACTAGGTGTAAAATAGAAGTTTACATTTGGCATTTACAGGATGAATGGAGGAAAAGAGCGTCTGGGGAAACAGCCAGTGGTATACTTTATAATCTTAAACAAATGGATGACAGAGTAGGATTGAGGAGGGATAACAAGACTAATATATTAATAGGTGCAGCTGATATAAAGATGTGGAGGGCCAATATCGCCAATGTTCTGAAGAGTCACGGTATATAAAAGAAGAAAAGATATAACTGACATAGATTCTTGTAATTTTAATCTATCATTACTAGACACCTAATAATCTGATTTACTAAGTTGTGTTATTCCAGACTGAAGGAGACAGCTGTATCAGCTTTTTAAAAATAAATGACATTAGCTGTAGACAATTTGGAAGCTCGTTAACCAATACTGTTTCGGTTGAAAGAATCGGGGATAAAAAAACTAAACCTCAAAATCTTTAGAGTCTAGTTTCCTGTAATTTTTGGTTTTTCACCAAACTTAAGGACTTACGGCCATATCACGTTGAATACACCGGTTCTCGCTCGATCACCGAAGTTAAGCAACGTTGAGCCTGGTTAGTACTTAGATGAGTTACTGCTTGGGAATACCAGGTGCGTTTAGTGAGGGATGTACGATGTGATGGAGTGGATATCGGCTTGGAAAGAGAAATCGGTGAGCCGAGTTCGAATTCCAGTTAAATACCCTGCATTCACTGTTCGAATTCCAGTTAAATACCCTGCATTCACTTAAGCCATGGTACCATAGGGAAATGAAATAATCCGTCCCTTCCCTCCAGTTATGGGTTAAATAACAAGGGCAGCACTTGGGAGCCCTGCCCTTTAAAAACGAATCCCAATGAATCTTGATACTCGTAAAGAAAAACACACAAAACTTATATGAAAAACAACAATAAATTGTTGAAAAGAAAAAGGTATTACCAGCAATAAATAAATAAGATTTAGTTGGCAATAAATGACCCACCGAGGTTGATATGCCATAAAAACAAAACAACCAACCAACAACAACCAAGCTCAAGAAAAACTAAGAGGAAAGTCGTTTGAAGACATTGAGGATTTACTGACTGGTATATGTTCGTGTTGATCCCTGGTCCGGTGGCAGTTGCTTCGGTTGTGTCAGTGGTATTACGATTGTTGATCGGTGCTGCATCGAAGAATTGTTAGAGGCAAAGTGGCTCTGTAAATAAAACATACTATTTACATGGAGCTCTCCACCTTGATCAATTTTAATATTAATGAAACTAATATTAATAGGATCGGATTTTTGGGATTTACCAATTTGCTGATCTTTTTGGATTTCATATATATATATATATATATATATATAAGAAAAATTAAGACAGACACGTTCGGAAGTTTGGGCCTTTTTCAGCGAACCATCGTCAGCTTCCGTCTTTATTTAACAAAGGATTTTACATGAATGAGATTCACAAAAACCTAATAAAACGAAATTCACCCAGCCAGCTGGTTTTTCAAACCCAAATTCATACAACAATAAATGTCTCAAACCCGTGTGTGTGTATGTGTATCAGTTACTTCAGTGCCATACGTGATACACGCTTGGGCGATCATGTCTCGAAAGAGACATGACTGACTGGGCAGAAGATTATCCCACAGTAGGTTGCCATTGCTTTCTGCGGTAGACTAGTTACCGACCAAGGCTATAGAACCTAATCTGTCCTATTATTTAACTCATAGCTAGAGTGGGGGAGATGTATTATATTAGTAAGTAATACTTAGTGGGGGATCAGTTTATTACTTCAAAACTATGTAAAATTGATCCCCCACTTTATGCCCAGTAGAAGCCTTAATTATGATTTCAACTATTATATTCAGTCAGTCAATTTAAGTGCCATACGTGATACACGCTTGGGCGATCATGTCTCGAAAGAGACATGTCTGACTGGGCAGAAGATTATCCCGCAGTAGGTTGCCATTGCTTTCTGCGGTAGACTGGTTGCAGACTAAGGATATAGAACACAATCTGTCCTGTTATTTAATCCATAACTGGAAGGAAGTGACAGATTAATTAATTTCCCAATGGTTTTTGCTCGTAAGGGAATGCAGAGAATTCAACTGGAATTCGTACTTGGTTCCTCGATTTGTCGTTCCGAATCGATATCCTCTGCACCACAACGCATATGTGTATGTATGTATGTGTGTGTGGGGGGGTGTATTCGTAAAATATAATATAAATGGAAAAGCTGATTATGTTTTTGTTTAGATTTTCGAGTTGGCTGGATGTAAGTAAGCGCAACTGGATGTAAGTTTCGATAGGTTTTTTTTATATGAACCCCGAATGGGACGATAAGATAATAAGTCAAGGTTCAAGAACATATATTACGTCAAGAAGAAATACAAATGCAAACAGATGCAAAGAGATATAAAGAGGAAAGTAATAATAACCTGCTCTGAACTGAAGTCGTAATGGGAACCAGAGTCTCTGTCGCCCTTGCTCACTCCACACGAGAGTCCTCACGAGAGTCTCTCTCACTCCTGCACACGTCCACGAGAGTAATTAACTCTCGGTTAATATAGGCAATGAAGAGGCCATTATTAAGTGGGTAACTTTCCCACAACATTTTTGTTTTCATCCTTTCATTGATGAAACTGAAAACTATGACAAGTGTTATGGATATCTTTGATTGTTTTCATTGAGCCATCAGGAAATTAATTGGAGCCAGATGATCCAACTTTGTACAACTTTGAAATGATTAAATGCCACTCCTGAAAAAGTCTTGGAACTTCTGAAATTCACCTTGATAAATTTATTTTGCAACTTCAAACTGACATTAGTTGGTTAATATGAATTCTTGTGTAAGAACATTAGCATTAAAAAGGTTTATATCGTGTAAGGAATATAAATTTTGCGTATTTTCTTATTTGTTAGAAAAAAGTTTCGTATATTATTGGTTATTTATAAGGTTATTAGATTATATATTATTCATAGACTAATATTTGACATTATCTCAAAAACATAGAGCAGGCGCTTTCTTTTGGGTGTATGAATACATGTGAATTTAAGGGAATGTGTGCGTGTATACGAATTTGTATAAGGCATTCTTGTCCGAATATATGTAATTCTTCATAGTAGCCTGTCAGCGTATGTTTATTCGTGAGTCTCTAATCATAGTCTTGTTTTATGGGTTCATGATTGTCTATGTGTGTGAATTTCCCCGATGTGAGATTTAAAGTAAAATGTTTAATCTCCTTATCAATACTTTACTCTCTCAGCAAATAATAAATTGATGTTTCGTGAAGGGATATATCATTCGAGTAGTTGTGGTTTAGGCAAATGTATCCGGGTAGAAGAATCTAGTAAGTAGACGTAATAGACGGTACTCGACATATGCTGTATCCTGAGAGGCAGGCGTAGTCAATAGTCGTAGACCAATAGACCTCTGGATCTCTGGACGTTAGACTTAGTCTATATTTATGGCTGACACCAGCCAATCACATTCCAGTGAGGGGGAACCAAAGTGTATACATATTAATTAATTATTCATTACATCATGAATACTCACTGAATCTCACATATTTTTAATGAATCTGTTTTCATAAGTGTAAGAAAATCATTGGCTCACTTGTTTCCAACTATTCAAAGTTTTCTACAGTCTACTCATCTGGGGAGCCGAGTTCGAATTCCTGTCGAATTCATTGCATTCACTTACGCGCAAATACCCTTGGGAAATCAGTCTCTTCCTTCCAGTTATGGGTTAAATAACAGGGCAGATTGGGTTTTATAGCCTTGGTCGGCAACCAGTCTACCGCAGAAAGCAATGACAAACTACAGCGGGATAATCTTCTGCCCAGTCAGTCGAAAGAGACATGATTGCCCAAGCGTGTTTCACGTATGGCACTTAACTGACTGACTGACTCATCTGTCAATATAAGTTTGCCATTTTATGGCCTGTCCATCTCTGCTTGAGTTTCTCTTGCATGCACAAACGTATTTTATATACATTCTTCATACTCCCTCCCTTGAGCAAATCATTTGAAACAACGGTTTTCATTTCCTTTCAGGGTGTAACCGATTTCTATTTTTTCGCTTAGATTAAGTCATTTGGCAAGTGGATAATTCTAAACGAAAATAGAATGGTTCTTTTGTTATTATTACTTTGCAAAATTTTACAAGGAAAGGAAGCAAAGATGAACTCGTCTGAAGCATTCTAAATGTTGTTCATTCGTTCATTGATGAAACTGCAATATAGATAATTATTAAATATTTATTAATTCATTTGATGCATGTTATTGTGCAGTCTTAAGAAAAGAACCATTTTATTTCTTTTACAATTATTCATTTGGCAATAAATACTAAAAATAGTATGAAACACATAATTTTTTAAAAATACTTTGATGCCCTAATAATTATGTTTGGTAGTATATATATTTATATATATATATATATATATATATATATATAAAATTTAATTATGTTTTTGGTTAGATTTTCTAGTGTATTGGGAGTGAGTGAGCGCAATACATAACTTGAGTCGTTCTCTAGAGGTTTTTCTTTTTGGTGCTGTTAATTTTTCTTCATATTTTCACTCTTTAAGATGTATATTTTTATGTTGTTTTGAGTCCCAGAAAGATAGTTCTTCTAAGCAATTGCGTGTTAAACAAAGTTGTATTTCAAGTTAAACAACATAAGATACGAAGATGATACAGTGCTGATAGCAGACACGAAAAGGAAACTACAAGACCTCCTACAGAAGGTAGCTAAAGAGAGTGACAAAAAAGGACTACAAATAAACCGCAAAAAAAAAATGAATGCATGTTCATCAGCAAAAAGAGCAACCCTAAATGCCAAATACAGGTGGGGGGATATTAAAATCCAGCAGGTCCAAAAATTTAAATAGCTGGGATGTGTTCTAACAGAAAACGAAAAGTGCAACACAGAGATCTGAAGGTCAATTGGCATGGCGAATGAAGCCTCCAGATGTTGAGTAAAGTATTAAGAAACAGGACAATTTCGCTAAAAACAAAAAAGAGAGTACTGGATTGCTATGTGATGTCGGTTTTTCAATATAGCAGTGAATGCTGGACAATATCAACGAAGATAGAGGAAAAACTTGAAGCAACTAAAAAGTGCTTCTACAGAAGGATGCTGCGAATATCATGGATTGAGCATGTCAGCAATGATGATGTTTTGGAAAGGATGGAAACGAAAAGAAAATTAATACTGAGCATCAGGAAGAGACGGCTAAAATTCCTGGGACATGCAATGAGGAAGGAGGGCTTGGAGAACCTGATGCTAACAGGCCAGATAAAGAAAAAAAGAGACAGGGGAAAGCAGAGGATGACATATTTGAAGGACCTGATCAGGTGAATAACGGAAAGTGGATTTTGTGGGTTAAAAGGAGAAAGCGTGCTAAGAGCCACCTGGAATAAGGATATGTGGAAAGCCATGATGGCCTAGGACCTGAAGGGAGAGGGCACATAAAAGAAGTATCATAAGTATATCTGAAAAATCTGAATATGAAGTGAATTAAAAAACATGCACAAAGACCTTGAAAATAGCTGACGAAGTGAGAGAAAACTCTTGAGACAAGGGTCGTTACTCTCAGCAAACAAAAAAAAAATAAAAATAAAGGAACGAGTTTATAATCTAAATAACATACTTTTTTTTAATTTGAAGCCGAAACAGAGATGGGAAAGGGTAGTAAGAAGACATAAGTTATTAAGAGCTGAAAAGGATAGGAATTTTTGGAAAGCGATGATCATCCACATACGGAAAGGAGACAGCAGTTAGAAAAGCATAGTACACTAAAACTTCCTCTTCAATATTAGATATTTGTTGCCATCTTGTGCCATCTCACCCCAAGACGTGGGTGATCCCTGCTTTTTATTCCTATCATTTGTAGCTGTTAGCAATGTTCATATGTCATCCGGGTGATCTAACGCCTTGTTCCGGTGCGAGGACGAACGGTTTTACAAGTTATGCAAATGAGCAGCAGCCATGTCGACATACGAACCGCCCGTTGTAATTCGTATGCAAATAAGCAGCCGAGAAAAAAAAATAAAACGAGTAAAGGTGTTAATTTGAGGAAGTACGAACTTAGTCGGTTGAGGAAGTGAGGAAGACGTCGAAGAAGAAGACAACGACGACGTCAACGTCGACGAAGAAAAAGAAGTCGACGACGACGACGACGACGACGTTGGAAAGAACAGGAAACCAAGAGAGTACATGTTGTCGTCAAAAGTTATGTTTTCCTGAAACACACACGTATTACAGATTTCTTTTTTTGAACCGACACCCAAGTAGGTGTTTCCTCGCTCATAAAATCTTAATTCCAATTCTAACCTTCACGGCTAGGACCCTTCATGCTACACTCTTATTCACTCCTTATACAAATAGCTCTATGTAATTTCCACTGTAGCAGCTGCTTTGTAGAACCGACTCCCAAGGAGATGTGTGCTCATTCGGGTGATCTAACACCTTGTTCCGGTGCGAGGTCTCACGGTTTTACAAGGTATGCAAATGAGCGGCAGCCATGTTGACATACGAGCCGATCGTTGTAATTCGTATACAAATAAGCTGTCGATTTGAGGAAGTGCGAACTTAGTCGGTTGACGAAGTGTTTGAGCGAGAAGAAGACAACGACAACGACGACGACAAAGAAGAAGAAGAAGAAGAGGACGATGACAATTGCGTTGGCAAAACCAGGAAACCAAGAGAGTACCTATTGTCGTCAAAAGTTTTGTTGCCTGAAACACAGGCATATTACAGACTGTCAGTATAGCCCGGCGTTGCTCGGGTGTAATGAAAGCTTTGGTCCTGGAGCTCAGACTCTTTGGACATTGGCACGAAAGACTAAAAAGCAATAATTGTTTCCAGTTAAAACGAAACCGTCGACTGAAAGAAAAATGAATGGATGTAAGACAAATTTTGATTTCCTGGTATCGATATCAAATAAGTTTGTTTTTTTTCGTCGTAAACTGAATTTTGAAGGCTAAATAAGTCCTCTGAGTCAATGGTATTATGGCTGGGACTAAGAACTACAATTATACCTACTTAGAGCCAAAAGCTGAAGCAAAAACTAAAATAAAAGGGCTTAAAAAATACAGATATACAGGCAGATAAACAGACACACACACACAAACATCTTGCCTTTTATATATATATATATATATTATCGATTTTCTGCACTATTGTATGAAATGCAACCTTGAAACTTCTGAATGTCGTTTCTTATGTCTTTCTCTATAAGTGTATCAAATTTGATTAAAATTGGACCACTACTTCTATAACCCGATTTTTTCGATTATCGATTTTCGATATTTATCGGCGTTTCCTCAACACAAAACCTACATAAGAACACTCGCAGACGCTTATAGTACAACTGTGTAAATTTTCAAGAAAATCGGTTCAGCCGTTTCGGAGTCTATAGGTAACGGACATACACACACACAGACAAACACACACAAATTCCATTTAGAAATAAGTTTAGATATTCGTTTCCTTACAGTTAGTCTTTTCACTATTCTTCCCACATCCCGTTTTACAATTCGTTTATACAAATTAGATATATTGAATGCTGTTTTTTCTCAGTTTCCCTTGCATTCCAAAAACTGACATAAACAAGGAAAGCAATCAAGAACGTTATAAGTGCATGCGCAACAGATTTAAATGTCTACCTGTGGATAACGGCTTTATCCCAGCTTCGTTACTGTATCAACAGTCTTGATACTTTTAATCAGACCTCGTACATAATATATTTTCGATAAAGATAGACGAATATTTCAAATAAAGGTATATTAAGTCATGACTCATTTTGATGTATGTTACTAATATCGACTGTCTTTTTCTCATTTTATGTATAAGTGTTTTTTGATTTCACTTTTCTGAAAACCTCTATGATGCTATCATTCTTTGACTACAGTATCGTCAGATTTCTTCTGCATTTTCATATATTGTTACCTCATTTCTCTTTTTTCATTAGCGATGAAATTATTCAGCTACTGTGCCCTATAACAGGGATGTAACATTCTAGCAATTAATCCCCCTTCTTTTTTTGTCTCTAAGAAAATTTTCTTTTGAAAAGGTACGGCACATCGAAAAGAAGACATATTTTCTTTCATGTTTTTGGCTAATGTTCTTTAGATTCTATCTCTACTTTGCTCGCAATCACAACATTAGCTTCTCTTATATTTTCTCCATGGTTAATCCAGTTTTCTTGCTCATTCTTTTTTTTAAAGTTAATCAAAATATCATGACATCCTTAAAGCCAGTTTATTCTTGCCTTATCTTTGCGATGTTTTCAATTTTTTTTTATTTGCACATCTCTGTTCTACGTTTCCAGCATGCTGTTCTCATTACTCAATAAACGTTCAAAAAATCTTATTTCTCTTTCGATGTTATTATCTTTCTTACGACACATAGCAAATTTTATAATTCACAACTTAAAAAAAAACGAGTGTAAATAAATGTACTATTGTATATGTCATATATATATATATATATATATATATATATATATATATATATATAATGAACAACCCTTATGATGAAAAAAAATCACCAAATACATTAGTGTAAGTATTTATGAAAACATAATGTAAACAGAAATAGAGTATGCTTAGTAAATGCAACGGGAATTTGAACATTTTTACCGACATGTGTTGTTTCATATCTGTGCGGTTTTGTGAACTTGCTTGTTAAAACATCATATTGTAGAAAGAAAATATGAATGTATTTGAATTTATATGATTATTTCAGAATCCATTTTCTTTTATTTCCATAGATTTAAACAAAAATTAATATTCATACCTGCATAACTTCATAACATTATATAATATTTTCCTATTTCCTTTATACATATATGAAATTTTATGCAAAATATTCATCTATCTTTCCCGAAAATATATTATATACAAAGTCCGATCAAAAGTCATATGACTGCTGATAGAGTAACGGAGATGGGATGAAGCCGTCATGCAGAGATAGACATTGAAATCTGTTGCGCATACACAAGGCGGTATTTGGAATGCAAGTCTGACAGCAAAAAAAAAATTGTTAGACAAAAAAGAAGAGGGATTAATTGCTAGAATATTACATTTCTGTTATAAGACACTGTAGCTGAATAATTTCATCGCTAATGTAAAAGAGAATTTAGGCAACAAATATATGAAACTGTAGAAGAAAACTGACGATACTATAGTCAGAGAATGATAGCCTCAATGAAGTTTTCAGAAAAGTGAAATAAAAAATACTTATATCTAGAATGAGAAAAAGAGAATCGAAATTAGTAGGATACGTCAAAAAGAATTTAAGACTTAAAATATTTGGCATCTATAAGACACCTTTATTCAAAATATTCATCTATCTTTACCGAAAATATATTATATACAAGGTCAGATCGAAAGTCTCAAAGTGGTGGTACAGTAACGAAGATTGGGTGAAGCCGTTATGCACAGATAGACATGGAAATCTATTTCGGATACACAAAAACTTATAACGTTCTTGATTGCTTCCCTTGTTTATAGCGTCGCTTCAAATGTATAGGGTGTGATCGTCTCACCACGCCACAGAGTTTCCATCGGTGACCTTTTCTTATGCTGCGGTTTTTGTCCAAGGACGACATTCACCATGGCCCGACAAAACTGTATTCCCAAGTTCATATCCTTTGCGACGTTTTCTTCTTTTCAAAAACCAAATAACATCTGAAAGAAACTAGATTTCAAGACGTCTAGAACATCCAAGGGAATATGACGCGGCAGCTGGTGGAAGAGATTCCATAAATGTTTTCATTAATGAAAACGAGGCTGAATAAAGCGTGTGAATTCAGAAAGAGGCTATTTCGAATGGGGTTAAATGTCGGATAATGTGGCAGAAATCTCGATATTTTTATCATCTTTCGTAGTATATGAAAATTTTCTTAACACTACTTTTCATCCGAAAGTTTTCAAAACCCGACGGAATGTAGATGAGATTTAGTTATAAAAACGTCTGCTTTTTTATCAAATTTATTATTAAAAATTAAGTTGAAATTATATTTTATTCAATCGTCGAAATGTGGCCTTCCTTTGTCTGTTCTATAAATACTTTCATGGCTTTCAGACGAACTTAAGTCACTGAAGCCTCCTCAACAGGTGTTTACTCGTGCAACCAAACTGGCAACTGGGTCCCACCCATTCACAGTCAAATTAGCCAAATGCAGACGACAATTCTACTCCTTCAGCTTCTTCTCTCGCACTTCCCGCCTGTGGAACTCGCTCCCGTATTTTTGCTTTCCTGACGGCTACAACCTCCAGAAATTTAAATGCAATGTCAATACTCATCTACTAACCACTGGACTCTAGCTCTCTCCCCACCCCTGTATAACCTTCCCTTTCTCTCCACCTATGTATCTGTCATCGCACCTGCTTTCTATTGTTCCTTTCTAACTAGTTTGTACTCCTCATTCTTTTCTAATTAATCTTTTTACATTTATGTAACCCCCTGCACATCAGTGGCGTTTCCGCCTTGCTCGGGGTGAAATGATTAATATATATATATATATATATATATATATATATATATATATATATATATATTGACGATTTTTGCGGTGGTATGATGCCACTCATAATGCTGCATCATTTTAAACATTTGAGCCAAATTCTGTAAGTTTTGATGCGAAATAAGAATTGGCTATATATTCTAATAACTCAATGTAATATATTTGATTTAATTTGTTTACTTAACGATATATCATCGTCATATAGGTCATTTAATACCGGAATCTAATTGTATTCGTAAGAATACAATTAAATATAATTTAAGATAAACGCTACAAACTTTGATTTGTACAATAATAAATATATTTCCTCTATTTTCTCCAATAATTAACACTATAGAATTAGCATAATGGTATAGATACTTTTGAATAATGGTAGTTTTAAATATAAATCAAAAGTACTTCTGATTTAAAAAATGTAATTTTAATACGTATACACAGGATTTCATGAAATGGAAAACATTTTGAATAATAGCATTTACGTTTTGAAGAAAAGTTATTTTTTGGAAATTTCAAAAGATTCTCTGTCGCATGTTCTTGGTTATTTCGAGTTTTGAAACATTTTATTATTGTTTCAGATGCATTAGATATACTATCGTTTTCGTCTTCTAATACTCTAAGTATTTTTCTGTAATAGCAGATATTTGTTGCCATCTTGTGCCATCTCACCTCAAGACGTGGGTGATCACGGTTCTTTATTCTTATTCTTTGTACCTCTTAGCAATAGTAGTCTTTTTACTATTTTGCCACATCCCGTTTTATAATCTAATCTTATTTATAAATGAAACTTTTTCTCCCTCTGTGTGTGTGTGTGTCTCCGTTACCTATAGACTCCGAACGGCTGAACCGATTTTCTTGAAAATTTACACAGTCGTACTATAAGCATCTGCGAGTGTTCTTAGCTAGGTTTTGTGTCGAGGTACCTCCGATAAATAACGAAAATCGATAATAGAAAAATCGGGTTATAGAAAGATTGGTCCGATTTTAATCACATTTGATACACTCATATACAAAGACATAAGAAACAATATTCAGACGTCAATATTCAGAAGTTCAAGATTACAATAGTGCAGAAAATCGATAATATATATATAAAAGGCAAGATGTTTTGTGTGTGTGTCTGTCTGTTTATCTGTCTGTATGTCCTTTATACAAATCTACAATTTTTATCCGATTCTCACCAAACTTCACACAAATATTCTTTAGGCTGAGTCTGAGCTCCAGGACCATGGATTAGTTTTAAAGCTTTCATTACACCCGAGCAACGCCGGGCTATACTGCTAGTTAATTTATACAAATTAGATATATTAAAGGCTTTTTGTTTTTTGTTTTTTTGCTGTCTGTCTTTTATTCAAAGCACCGCCATATACATGCGCAACGGATTTGAATGTCTATCTCTGCATGACGGGTTCACTCCAGTTACGTATCAGCAGTCTCGTACATAATCTGTTTCCGGTAAAGATAGATGAATATTTCGGATAAAGGTTTCCTGTAATGTCAAATATTTTAAGTCAAGATTCTTTTTGACCTATCCTACTAATTTTGATTGTCTTTTTCTCATTCTAAATATAAGTAGTTTTTTATTTCACTTTTTGAAAACCTCTTTATGCTATCATTCGCTGGCTATAGTATCGTCAGTTTTCTTCTACAGTTACATATATTTTGATATGGACCCGGTATGCGACCATAAAATAATGCGTCAACACAGTGATAAGTCAAGTACATATATTAAGTCAGCAAGAGATTCAAAGAGTTACAAAGAAAAAAGTAATAATAGCTTGGCTACACGTGATCGACAGATTGACAGACGAGGCTGAGCTGAACTGAAGTCGTACTGGAAACCAGTGTCTTTGTCGCCCCGGCTCTGTCTTCGAGAGTAATTAACTCTCGGTTAATATAAGCAAAGAAGAGTCCATTATTAAGTGGGTAACTCCCCACAACATATTTGTTGCCTAAATTCTCTTTTTCATTAGCGATGAAATTATTCAGCTACAGTGTCATATAAAAAAGAGATGCAATATTCTAGTAATTAATCCCTCTTGTTTTGTCTTTAACAAAATTTTTATTTTTTTAATACTGTTAAAAAATGTATACAGCTACGATTTACTTCCTCGACCTTAAGATAGGAACCATTCTAACTAAACGGGAATAACGCCAAACATGGATTCATAGAACAAAGTATGGCAACTAATTTTTAGGCCGGACACTGGAACTTTGGAAAATAAAAAGGCTTACTCATTTTCAGAGCAATTTGTTGTGAGAACGCCAGATACCGGCCATAAATCACACATTTTCGAGAGGTAACTTGTGTTTAGTATGCAAAGCTCGTATTTACAAATAAATCCAATAATCTATCAGCGAGGTGTTAGTCTGAAATACTCGTCCGGAAGTAGTGAGTGAAATTTTATGGCACAGATTATCGTCCAGATATGTCGTTTTTTAGTTCATCAATGTAATTTCTTCTCTTCCATCACTTTTAAATGCTGATTCTTCTCTGATTTTATCGGTAAAGATAGATTCAGCATGAAAACAATTTCAGATTATCGATCTTCTTTTTGATTGGCCAACGTTGAACTTTAAATTTTCATTTGCCTGTTTTATTTTTTATGAAAGTACGTCCACGCGTTTACATTACAGCGTCTAAATGTCTAAGTTAACTAATCCTGTATACATAGTTTATTCTTTTATGATTTCCGGCTTTCGATACTTTGCATAATTTTTCCTCCTATTTCAATGTGCCTTAGAATTTCTGTGACATATTTTGTTATTTGTTAAAATACTTCTTATATTCTTAAATGAATGAATATGCTTTATTTTCAAGTTTTGAATTCGAAAATCATATATTGGGATGCACGAGTAGGTGATCATGTCTCGAAAGAGATATGACTGACTGGGCCGAAGATTTTCTCACAGTAGGTTGTCATTACATTCTGCTGTAAACTGGTTGCAAACCAAGGCTATAGAACCCGATCTACCCTGGTATTTGACTCATAGCTATAAATGCAACGAATCCATTGGAATTCGAAGTCGGCTTTCTCATTCCTAGCCGATATCCACTGCTCCACAACGCATATCAATTTCGAGTGCTCCACAATGCACATTTACTATGCTTATTTTATTAATGGTTTTATGCCATTTTGTTATTTATTTTAGATATATCATCTTATCAAAGATTACTTTATTACAACTTTTTATTATCTTATTATTTTAGATTTTTAATGATTTATTTCCTTTTATATATTTTGTCCACAATAATTATTTTACTAAATTACTTAATTTTGTTATGGGTGCATTTAATCTGTTAATCCTTTTAATTGTAATTCGCCATAGATACACTTTATATCAGATGCAAGTTTAAATGAAATATTTTCTCTTTCGGTATTTCAAAGTTTGATTCGATCGATTTTATTTTTATATATTAGATATTTTTCACTTTTATATATAATACTGTCAACTATATACGTTATGGTTAAGGGTCACAGGTTCGAATCCTATTAGAGAGCAAAAGTTCTTCTTTAATAAGATTTCTTGAATATTCAAGCTGGTAGACGAAAATAAATAAATATATTTTAATCATTAAAAGGATAGTCAACTCAAATCCGAATTTACTATATTTATCTCATTTGTTTATCTATTTTTTGTGAAACGAGAATGTTGGTTATAAATATAATGACAATTACAGAAATTCATAAAAAACATATTTATTTAGATATTAAAACGTAAATTTGTCGATTATACAAGAACTCCATATATCCTTATTGAAAATATATTATAAACAGATTCCGAAGGGTAAATTGTTGCTCTTTTATATTGTTACTTTATGAATAGGCGGTGTTTGATTTGATTTTATCGATTACACAGTTTAGCAGGGTCTGTTGTGTACTGCCTTTGATAAATAGAGTAAGGTGCAAATAACTCCACGAGAAATTTAGAAATGGCATGCTGTACTACTTGGCATTCAAGCTGGAAGCTATAATACGAACATTCCAATCAATCTGAGGACAATTCAGAGACTTCGGAAAAGGTTCAATGAGTCTAATGGTGATTACGATGGTGTTTGAAGTGATCACTAAAAAATGGCGACGTTGTACTTCCTGACTATACTGAAGTTCTTCCAACAGAACTTCTGACTAAACACGGGGGCCTGTAGTGGACAAAACAAATTGTAAATTTAAAATTCAAATCTGACTCATTGCTTCTTTTTTTCTAACAAAATAAAAAAAAAAGAATTTTCTGGAATGTACAAACTTTACACACAAAACTCACACCTCGATATGAAATGTTTTTCGGTAAATAGCAAAGTAGGAAACATCTAAAAAAATAAAAGCAAAAATTCAAATAATCTTTATTTATAAAAAAATTCCTTTCACGGACCCTTTTCGCGAGCCGACGCGAAGTTTGTTTATCGTGGAATGGGAAGCACAGAATTATATCCGTGTGTGAATTCCCAAATAACCTGTTTGGAGCCCTAGAAAACGAACTAAAAGCGCGAGACAAGAAGACAGTCGCAGTAGAAAAAATACGAGCATAATTAACACATCCATTGACAAACGTCAAGCGATCGTATTATTATAGATTCTCTTTCTCTCTCATCTTCTTTTTCTTCATTGTTGACCAATCTACCTAATAACTGACCGGTACCCTAAAGACTGAGAGAAAACTACTATGAACATTTTTAATGACATTGTACCAACTAAAAGACATTACACGTATTTGTAAAAACCTTAATTGATATATATATATATATATATATATATATATATATATATATATATATATGTATAGTCATCCGCAGACAGATTCGTTCCGCTGTATCACAGCTCATCAACACGGTTAGACTACGATTGCTTTTAACACAGGATTGAAACCTGACCGAATTGGCGTCAGTCGGCGATACTACCTCAGAGCTATGGGCGATCGGTAGAAGAAGGCAGACTTTTCAGCGTGTATATTATTATACATATAGCTGAGATTGTTCTAATTCATTGCTGAACGAACGATGCGTAGTTGCTAGAGTAGCTACTGTTTTTCAAAGTCTACCATTCTTCCAGAGTGTTGTTTCTATATAAAATTTGATTTTCTTGTTTTGTCCCCCTCTTATAGTGGGCTATCTACTAACGAGGCCAAATCAAACTAATCTGTTTCAACGCACATATACTTCACTATAACGGATAATCCGCTATAGGCCTACATCAAATGCCTTGAGGAGATTGTGCCGCCCTGGATCAAAGAGGGTGGCTGCTGGAAGATCTTATGCCTGGCAACAAGACTCTACACCATGCCATACAAGCAGCAGAACGCAGTAATATTCCGACGATCTCTGCGATCATATCACCCCTTATGTCTGGCCAACTAGCTCCCCAGACTGCAACCACTTTAATTATTATGCGTGGGGCGTTGTTGAACGTGGGACCAACCTCATACTTTGTAACACCAAAGATGGACTGAAGACAAGGATAATGGTAGCATTCGAACCGCCCAGAAGAGTTGAAGAAGATTCGGAAGGCCGTAGCTGAAGCCAATGTTGATTTTATTGAAAAATGTACTCTTTAATATTTCAATATATTTTCGTGTAATCTTGGTAAATACATCTGTTGATGTGAAATGTCTGTGTTATGCACATTTTTGCTCAACTTAGACGACAGTTTATCCATCGCACCCTGTATATCTGTTTAAATTAGAAGACATTGTTGTTTTCAGTTTCTGCGTCATTTAGACGATAATTTGATTAAAAAAATACTTGAAAAGTGCAGATAAATCAAAGAATATCAGCCAGTCGCTTTTTTTTCCGTCTGTTATTCTTGACTTCATATCAGATTCTTCAAAGTCTATTATTGTGTGTTCTAGAATTTTTACTCAAGTGTAAAATTTTCTTTCCTCCTAATATTTTATTTTTTGTCAAGCAATACAAAGACTGAGATCTTTTTGTGGTAATGTTTTGCCAAATGAGGTTACTTACGTGAATATTTTGAAGCTATTTACGAGAGATAAAGGTTATCTGTAAAATTGAAGGAGTTAACATTGTATTACATTTTATCGGGAATATTTTGTTTAATTCGGTTGATGAAGCTGTTTGAGAGAAATATCCTACTTACAAATGAACGGAATGGGGATCAGTTGACACTTTTTACGCATTCTAGATGGGTACAGGCCAGCATTTGTAGATCCAAGGAATACGGTTTGAATGAATATCAATTAAGAAAATAGCGATAGTGTAACGTGTGGGTAACAACGGGATGGGGAGAATCGGAAAGAAAACCGTCCATCACTCATAAGTCCGCACAATATTTTTGAGAATAAATCTCTATCTATCTATCGTGTACCCGGTTAAGAGTCTAATAAGAAATAATACAAACACCAAAATAGCAAATAACAATGTATATGTTAAACATAGCAAAATACAAATACGTGGGACTCTGTTAGTAGAACGAATAAATACGGGTTAGGAATAATACTATAAGTCGGGACTCGCAATAGTCGTATGGTAGCAGTCTTGGCTATCTCTACCTATCACTTTCTGCGTTATGTTTATCTGCGGATCTCTCATTGAGCTCTGCCCATCTGCTCTCTCTTGTGAGGGGAAGTATATGTAGTTGTAGGAAGAGTTCAATCCGTTGTAATGGGCGATGACACCATGACACTATCTATCTATCTATCTATCTATCTATCTATCTATCTATCTATCCCAGTCTGTTTCTATCTATCTATCTATCTATCTATCTATCTATCTATCTATCTATTTCAGATCGAACCATCTATTTGTCATAATTGTCATTTTTTAGTTTTAATTAACAGAAACATTTACTTTTCTGTGTTTAAATTAAATTATTTATTCATCGAAACTGCGTAACAATATCAGTCTAGTTTTGATAAATTTAAATTACCTGAACTTTAAATTACCTGAATTTAAATTACCTGAATTAAAATCTGGCAACATACAGGGTAGGTATCAACATCTCTCATTTGCGTCTCTGTCTTCGGGCAGAGTGCTACCCAGCTGTATACCTGTCCAAGGACAAATGGACAGCCGAGTATAATTAAAAACTGACAGATGACCGATCCCGGGGAACAGCTGCTAGGCACTGCAATTCATTAGAGGGGTGGATCGGTGGTCGCAAATAATAGTTGTGGTGCCTGGGCAGTTTTCGGGATACGCGCTCAGGTTCACCACTTGACGTTGTGTGACATCACATCTCAGTGGGGAGACAAAGTAAATATCCTTTTACTTTAGACCGACAGTTATCAGTAATAGGAGTCCATTTCAAAGTCCAAGGCTGACAGCAAATTGCAGAGGAAAGATTATTTATTCTTTTTTGTGCTCGCTCTCTTCAGAACATAGGCGCTCATGGATCCCAACATCTACCTTTCTCTTGTAGTTGTTTGCATATTTTGTCTTGTTATTCCTTCTAAACCCTGTACTGCCATTTCTTGAGCCCATCACTTATGTCATACACTGTTTTCACTTTCCCTCTTTTCATATATCCACCATGTGAGTATCAGATTCTCCAAGCTCTGTTTCCTCATCACGGATCCAAGAAATTTCAACTGTCTTTTCCTGATGTTTTCATTCTTCCCAAAACATCTTTTTGTTCACATGTTCGATCCATGGTGTCTCCAGCATCTTTCTGCAAAACCACATTTCTTTTGCTTGGAGTCTCTTCTTTCCTTCATCTTTGAGGAGATTTTCCAGAATCCTCTACCATATAGGATATCACGTAACATCTTAGTACTCTTGTCTTTGTTCCCAAAAAGACATTCCTGTTCCTCAAGACTTTGCTTAGCTTTTGCAGTGCATCCTTGGACATGTCAGTATATCTTCAGATCTCAGTCTCGCATTTTCAGGGTGTTTGTATGGGACCTACCCGTTTTGGCGTTTAATGGACTCTTATTAGTATGAATACTGGGAGAATATGCCTCTTGGCGTTGATTTGAGTTGAACTGAGTTGAGTCACTCCGGTCTAATCCTTGGCAGTCCGACTGACGTGTTACACTCTTTGTATTTGTTCTTTCGTTAAATATATATGTTTCACTAATACCCAGGTTCGAGTTTTCTTCCGGGCTTATTCTGGGACCACAACAATGTTCAATTTCTCTACTTGCCTGATTTTAGTATTTCCGACCTGTAATTAATATTTTCGGCTCAACTTCTTGCTGATGACCATTCATTTTGTTTTCTTGTCATCTATGTTTATTCCTTTCTTCTTGCTTTCTCTCACTGCCTTCTGTAGGAGGTCTTTTAGTTTAATTCCAGTGTCTGCTATCAGCAATGTTTCGTCTGCATATCTTATATTGTTAAGACTGTAGCCGTAAAAGATGAATCCTAACACTATTTCTGGTTATCTCAGAATTGCTTTGCAGTATATGTTGAATTTAATCCGGTAAGAAGACACATCCTTGTCTTACACACGTAGACGGAAATGACAGGAGAAAGAAAATGGTTGTCAGTAAAACTGTCCATCCCGCGAAAAGTTAAAAAAAAGTAAAAACAGAAAAGCAAAAGCTGTCGTGTATGTCCTTCTGCGTTGTCCAGTTCATTCTTTCGAAACAAATGTACAACGCTGAATGACATAGACAACAGTTGCTGAAATGCGGACCAGACACTTACGCCGAAACAATACATTGCTTGGTTATAGCAGTAAATTGTTAGCTTAGAATAAAATCTGGTTTACTGTGAAGAAAAAAAATTCTTTTTCGTATTTCATTCTGTCCGACGGGTATTTAAAATCACAAACCTTTCACTTAAAGAAACTGGACTCTGTCAACGAGGCTGGTGTGTGGTCTGAGCTGCAATACCACAAATAATTCTTCTTCTATGTGCCCTGTCCCTTCAGGACGTAGGCGATCATGGCTTTCTACGTTTTCCTATCCCTGGTGGCTCTGATCACGCCTTCTCCTGTTACACCATGCAATCCTCGTTCCGTCATCCACTTGATTAGGGCCTTCGAATATGTTATCCGTTGCTTTCCTCTGTCTCTTTTTCCCTCTATCTGGCCTGTTAGTATCAGATTCTCCAAGCCTTGCTCCCTCATTGCGTGTCCCAGGAACTTCAGCTGTCTCTTCCTGATGCTCAGTATTAATTTCATTTTCGTTTCCAACATTTCTAAAACCTCATCATTACTCACATGCTTGATCCATAATATTCTTCTGTAGAACCACATTTCAGTTGCTTCAAGTTTTTCCTTCATCTTTGATGGTATTGCCCAGCATTCGCTGCCATATTGAAGAACGTACAACACATATCAATCCCGTAATCTCTTCCTTGTTTCTAGCGAAACTTTTCCTGTTTCTTAATTCCTTAATCAACTTCTGGAATGCTTCCTTCGCCATGCCAATTCTCCTTCGGATCTCGGTGTCGCACTTTCCGTCTTCTGTTATAAGCCACAAAAAATGATAAATACACAGATATATACGGGCGTATATACACACGCGCAGATACACAGGCGCACATACACATACACCTAAACATGTTCATACAAGTGCGTTGTGGTTCAGTGGATATCGACTCGGAACAACAAATCGAGGAGCCGAGTTCGAATTCCAGTGGAATTCCTTGCATTCACTTACTCGCACATAAGAAAGGTATTACTCCATCTCTTTCCTCCAGTTATGGGTTCAATAATAGAACAAATAGGGTTCTATAGCCTTGGCAGGCATTCATTCTACCGCAGAAAGCAATGGCAAACTACTGCAAGATAATCTTCTGTCCAGTCAGTTATGTCTCGTTCGAGACATGATCGCCCAAAGCGTGTATCACGTATGGCACTTGACTGACCTTTAGTTGGGACCCTAACAGGTACTACCACTCTGGGTCAGTTTGGACCTGAAAGAATCAGTAATTAAAGTTAGTTTCATGCTTCACGAAGCCCCCCAAGCCGTAGCCTTGCTGCCAGATGTAGTTTATCGTTATACCGCAGGACGAGATGTTCTCTGGGATTCGTACATCCCTCTTTAGTTCACCATAGAATACTTCCTACTGTTTCTTGATTTACGTAGTGTCTATGCTACCTCTGGTAGAATTTAGTTTCCTCACATTCAATTGGTGTTTTGTAAAATGCTGGCATACGTCTGCAAATGTAGAAAACTAGAATCTATATATATAAAAGGTAAGATGTTTGTGTATGTGTCTGTCTATCTGTCTGTCTGTCTGTCTGTATGTTCTTCATGAAAATCCACAATTTATATCCGATTCTCACCAAACTTCACACAAATATTTTTAGGCATCCAGTCAGGTCATGTGCAACTTATTTTTTCCGATTTCCCTCCCATATCAGAAATCGATACTCCGATATGCGATCAGGTTTGATCAAGATCAGGTTTTTCAGTTCTTTTTATCTTAGTTCTTGCTGCAGAATTTGCTCTAACTTAGTAAAATTATAGTTTTTAGTTTCAAAGATTAGTAGATCTTCTTAGACGACTCATTTTCGTCGATATCGGAAATCGATACCCCCAATATTCTATCGAATCTGATCAAAAACCGATATTCAGCCATTAATATGGCTCATTTTCTCCAATTTTACTCCCGATGGGTACGATAAGTTTTCACGGACTTACTTAGATTAGTTTATCCTTGTATGACTTATTTGACTCCGATACTGAAAATTGATGCCCGATATCCTATGGGGCATGATCAAAATCAGGTTTTCAGCCATTTTATTTTAGATTTTGATTTGGGTTTTGCCTTAAGTAGGTATAATCGTAGTTCTTAGTCTCAGCCATGATGCCATTTACTCAGAGAACCTATTTAGCCTTCAAGATTCATTTTACGACGGAAAACTTATTTGAAACCCATTACTGGAAATCAAAATTTGACTTACATCCATTCATTCTTCTTTTAGTCTACGGTTTCGCTTTAATTGGAAACAACTATTGCTTTTTAGTCTTTCGTGCCAATGTCCAAAGAGTCTGAGCTCCAGAACCATGGATTTGTCTTAAAGCTTTCATTCCAACCGAGCATCGCCAAGCTATACTGCTAGTACATCAATAACAATCAGTGAATATAAATGATGACGATTGCTCCAGTGACTAAAAGAACTTGACTGAAAGTCAAATCTCGAAAGTGCCTTTGTCAACCATGTCAATTAATTCATAAAACTAATTGTAAAGACGATTGGAGAAAACGTAATTTTCATACTTTTCTTTTCCTGTCTTTTTTTTTTCTAACTTATGGATTTTTTTTGCACTGTTTACATTATTCGCACTATTTTTCTCATCTTTGTTGCTGTTTCCACCATTGTACGCCCCGGTCTTACTTAGGTGTTTTTAAATTTGAACCGAATTCTATATTTTCTCTTGCACACATGTCCCAGTGGATGAAGGTGTCAGTCAGATCCAGTGAATGGACTCGAAAGAGTTGTGTGTTCCATACCTGGCTTTTTATAGGCGAACAAAAAATTGGAGAGTTGAAATAGAACTGAAATAATTGACACTAAATTATCCAGAAGCATATTACGTGGAACTAGAACGATCTGGACGAAATAAAATGTATGGTTCCAAAATACATCCCCCTGCAGAAGGCCGGAAGGGACAACAGTCAAATCGTTGTGAATATTGCACTAAAGATGAGGTCAACAGTCTAGCTAGTGTAAACAATGTAAATAATTACAATACCTCATCGCAGAAATATAAAAATAAACTTCTTCATTTTCTTTCATTATTTTCCTTCTTACTTAAATTTTCATTATTTTAAAATTTTCTTTTTCCCATTTTTTTCTTATTCATTGTTCTCGCATTCTCTAATTGTGTCTTAATTGGTGATTCTTGCTTTATCCATTATTGTAATGGATGGTGAAAAAACCAGCGAAATTAGTTGGTGAGATGACTGCTCAAGTTTCAGACAATTTCAAGGACGGTCGGACAAACGAACGATCGATAGAAAGAACGAACGTAGCAAAAACGTAGTGAAAAAGGAAGAACGAAGGAAAGTAAGAAACATACTCAAGAGAAAATAAAAAAGGTTTTTGCCCCCTAAATCAAAAACTCTATAAAATATCATACTAACCTCTGCAATCCACTTTATATATTAAATATATGCCGTGTACCCAGTTAAGAGTCCAGCAAGAAATAATATAAACACCAAAATAGGAAATACTGATATATATATATATATATATATATATATATATATATATATATATATGTATGTATTAAAAACAAAACAAAATATAAATACTTGGAACTCTGTTAGTAGAACAATAAATTTGAGTTAGGTAGTAATACTATAATTGGGACTCACAACAGTAGTATGGTAGCAGTCTTGACTATCTCTGCCTATCGCTCTCCGCTGATCTGTTTATGCTGATCTCCTGCGATCTCTCACACTGAACTTTCTGCCACCTTATGTGAGGGGAAGTATATGTAGTTGTAGGAAGAGTTCAAGCTGTTGTAATGGGTGATGCTACCATGACAATATACATAGAATTTAGCTATCTTTCTTCTTGTCTTTCTGTCATAGAATTTTTTCATTTTTATTAATAAAATTTACACATTTTCTTTAGTTTTAATTATATTTCTTATTAAGTATATTTTTCGTTTTTTTTTATATTTACATATTTGAATTCGTTTTTTCTGCATAATTTATTGTTACATAGTGAAGGAATAACAATACACAAATATGAGTAAGTAATACTTGGTAGATACAATAGTACACTTCCGTGAAGGGTGGCAACAACTAGTGAACTGAGTAGACAACGACCGTGCTATCCGTCATCTGCCGACTTCACTCGCTACTCGATATTAGTCCTTTTTTATATTGTGTACTGTATGTCACATGTTCGATCTACGTCACAACAATTGGTTATTTATTTTCTGTAATTTTATTGATTTACGTTCATTTTTTTTCTTTCTCGGTCATTTCTTTTATATTCTCATTCATAAATTCACATCGTTCCTTTTTTTTCGTTATATCAAGCCCTATCCCTGATAGTTTTGTTTGTTGAGTGAAATAGGTGCACACTTTTAGTTGGTACCTGGATGAATATTTTGCATTCAACGTAAATACATTTCGTAGTGATCAGGTTCTAAGATACATCAATTCAAAAACTAACAATACTGACAAAACTACTAGTGAGTAGGACCAACGCTGACAAAAAGAACACAGCTTGAGGTAAACATTCCTTAATATTAAAACGTATTTCTTATGAAAAATAGTTCTCTTTCCTATTTAATTTGTTTTTAAGAACATTTTCCTTGTCTATATTTCTGAGATGAGGTAGTAGTTACAGTATTTGGATTATTGTCCTCATCTTTGTTACCATTTGTACGAGGTTTCGGCCGTTGTACGCTCCGGCCTACTTCAGTTGCTAGGAATTTCGAACCGAACCCTTTATTACAATTACTGAGGTATATCATCCTACTTCCTTGTATAAAGCCTAGATTGGAAGTCATGAGTTATCTCCCTTTAACCCGGGAAGTTATTTGTTCACCACTGCTGTAGCCTGGTATTGGACTCACAACTGTAAGATTCAAGTCTGGAACTAACCAACATCTGTATCCACTTAAACATGTGCCCTTAAAGACACATGGCCCAGTAACTTATAGGTTTAGATTGAGATAACACAGGACTTCCAATTTTGGCTTCACGCAATGAATGAGGATGATATACCCCAGTGATTGTAATAAAGAGTTCGGTTCGAAATTAATAGCACCAGAAGGAGGCTGGAGCGTACATAGGCCGAAACGTCGTACTAATGGCAACAAAGATGGGGATAATAGTTCAAATAATGGAACTACTGTACCTTAAGAAGACCATGATGTACAACGGCCGAAAAGTTGTACAAATGTCAACAAAAATGAGAACAATAGTCTGAATAATATAAATACTGTAGAACATTTTACCTCAATATTTTGAGTAAAATCATCATTTCTTATGTGCAATTTATAACAAACACTCGAAATATTTGTCGTTGTATAAGATGTGGCATTGTTGAACGCAAAACGACGTATGCTGAATAGCCTGGAGACCAATGAGCATTTTGACGGATAACCAAAGCTACAATCTATACATGGAAATATTATACGTTTTCTTTTCAGTGACAGTTGTGTGTAGAGGGGTAGTCAGAGAAAGCACGCACATGCAAGGAAGTGGCGGCTGGAGTTGTTTTCCTCGTGTTCTCTTTGAGTCCCTGGATTCATATGAGCTTTGACTCAGGAAAATCCGGTTTGTATGTCGAGCTACACCCAATTACGTCATCCTCGGGCAGGCATATTCGTCAATTGTTGTCTTTGGCTAGATGCATTTTGAAGTAACCACGCTATTGTTTATTTCATTGTTCACGTTTTTTCAAACTTTGAGGTGCTGTTGCGATGACGTTTTATTCCTCATTGTTTCTGACACCAAAAACCATATTTTTGGTGACTTACTAAAATATTATTAATTCCTTTCCTCATTGTTTATATTTCCGGACATGAACGCTGTTTCTGCATTTTTTCTGTTTCTAACTGAATAATTTAATTAAATTATATTCTTCGTGTCATAGACCGGATATCATTGTTTTATATTTTGTGACATTGAAAACCTGTATTTTTGAAACAATGCACTTTTTCTGCATTCCAGTTTTGATTCATGTTTTTTTCCGCCTTTGACAGGATTAAATTATTTTTAAGTTCAATTATATTCTGTTTGTGTTGGTCCCCAGGATATATAACATTATGTGGAGAAATTATATAAATCAAGACATCTCAACAAATTCGATAAAATTTCATCCTCAGTTTATTTTCTCTTGATTCAAGTTCTAAAGAAATCAGAAAGGGTCACATGTACTAATTTAAGACCCCATTTTGGGAAATTAAAACATTTTGATAAAATAATATATATATATATATATATATATATATATATATATATATATAAAATCGAAATTACTTTAGAAATATTTTGGGGTCATCGGATTGTAATCAACATTGCAATATATGAGTAGCAAATATAGATTTAATTAATAACAATATTTCCTAAAAGCCAACTGAAATTGAATATTAAAACATTTAAAAACCTTTAATAATTATTCAATTTAAAATTGTAAGAAATGAAAACAAATCTTATAAAAATTCATTTTTTATCGAACTTTTTGGGACAATATTGTTTTCAAATGTATATTATTCATGAAAGCAACTGAAAATCCTCTAATTAAATAATGGCTTAATTTTATTGAGTTTTTTATTGTTTTTTGTTGAGAACATATTTTTGTCAAAAAGGTGTTTAATTTTGCAAAAAATAAATATATAAATAAATAAATAAAATAAATGAAGTAAAAATAAATAAAAAAGAATTGATGACTGAAATTCTTCAACTAATCTAAATTATGAAGTTGAATTTCTCAAGTTTTCATAAAATTAAGGGAGCGAAACACATGTAAAAATATTTTTACCAACATAAGATTCCCTAACAAATGTGTTTCAAAAGTAATATAATTAATGTGTCAATTTGTCATGAGAATTTCATTAAAATTCGACAATTATTTGAATTTTGCAAGAATATCCAAATTAATATATCGGTCATTAGAAGCAAGAGGCTAAGATTTGCTATGCGAAAAGAAGGTACAACCACTTAAGCAAGCTAAACAAGATTTTTATCAAAATTTCGAATCTTCTAAAAACCTAAAGCATTTGCGATAAAATTATTTTTGCGTTACGCATTTTGAGCATTTTTTCATCACGGTATGCTGAAGTTTTACCGATTTTGTGGCGGTATAATAATAATAATAATAATAATAATAATAATAATAATAATAATAATAATAATAATAATAATGAGAGCAAGATTTTACATTACTAATAATTTTTTTACATTAATAATAATAAGAGAAGATTTTACAGAGAAAACAAGATTTTTCAGACTGATACAAAGAGATTTTACAGGGAAATAGGTAAAAAAAGGATTGAAGTGACAGTACCCCCCAGAATGGAAGAAGTCACACAGTTCTGGGAAAAGATATGGGCTTGCCCTAAAGAACTTAGCAAGGAAGTACATTGGATTACGCAAGAGACAGAACGAATGAAAAATAAACCCGAACAGACATGGTCTGGAATTACAGAAGATGATGTTAAATATGCACTAAAAAAAACACACAATTGGAAATTCCCAGGCATAGATAAAATTCCTAACTTTTGGCTATATTATTTAAGCGCATCACATAAAAAACTAGGCAAAGAACTTCAAGAAATGGTTGACGATCCCACTAAAATTCCTGCATGGTTGACAAAAGGAATTACATTTCTTCTACCCAAGAATGGTGACACAAAAAATCCGAAAAACTACAGACCAATTACATGACTTCCGACAACATATAAACTATTAACATCTATTTTAACAAAGCAGGCATATTTATTCTTAGAAAGAAATGACATGTTACCGCTTGAACAAAAAGGATGCAAACGTGGCTGTTATGGTTGTAAAGACCAATTGCTGATTAACAAAATGATCCTGGAAAACTGCTACAGTACAAAGAAAAATCTTAGTACAGCCTGGATAGACTATCGAAAGGCATTCGATAGTGTGCCACATGACTGGATTTTAAAGACTTTAAATATATACAAGATATCGCCAGTCATCATCAATTTCATCAAACAGTGCATGTCTATATGGAAAACAACCCTTTACCTCAATCATATAAATGGAACCTATAAGTCTGATGAAATAAACATCAAAAGAGGTACATTTCAAGGTGATTCTTTATCTCCCTTACTATTCTGCATATCATTAATAGCACTAACCAGTCAACTTAATAAGAGAGAATGTGGTTATAAAATAGGCCAAAAGAAAATAAGCCATCTATTTTACATGGATGACTTAAAGTTATATGCTAAGAATGATAATGAGCTGGAAGGTCTTCTGCAAACTGTAAAATGCTTCAGCGAAGACATTGGAAAAAAATTAATTTGAATAAATGTGCTAAAGCTACAGTTTTACGTGGATCAATACAAGAAACATCCTCAATTAGCTTAGACCCTGCTGTAACAATAAAAGAATTGAAACCAGAAGAAGCTTATAAATACCTAGGTGTAAATGAGAGCGAAAACATTCACCATAAAAAAATGAAAGAAATAGTGCGTAAAGAGTACTATAGAAGGCTACGAATGATATTAAAAACTGAATTAAATTCACAGAACAGAGTTATGGCCATTAATAACCTTGCAATCCCAGTTGTCCAATATAGTTTTAACATCTTAAACTGGACTCTAAACGACATCAGGCGAATGGATGCGAAAACAAGAAAGCTTCTTTCTAAGCATAAGATGCATCATCCAAAGGCTGATGTAGACCGTCTATACATACCCCGTAAAGAAGGTGGAAGGGGTCTTATTCAGCTGGAATTGTCATACAAGACAACAACTATTGGCTTACTAACATACATAGAAACAACAAAGGATTGGATGATACAATTAGTAAGGCAACATGAAGAAAGAAAGAAAAATATTCAATAATAAAAGAAGGCAGTAAATACAAACAAGATTTACAGTTAGTAGATTCTGTAGAAAAGCAAAACAGTAGCCAAGAACCAACTATTGCGGCAAGAAATATGAAAATGAAAGCCAAAGATAAAGCTCTTGAAAAGATGAAACAGCGCTGGCAGGACAAACCTCTGCATGGCCAATATCCAGTACGTGCCAATAAATCCAATGGTGACAAAGTTAATACTCATCGATGGTTACGTGCATCTGGATTAAAGTCTGAAACTGAAGGATTTATACTTGCAGCACAAGACCAAAGTCTTTTCACGAGAAACTTTCAGGCAATATTATGCATAATAATATGGATCCAAAATGCAGGTTTTGTGATAAACACCAAGAAACAATAGACCACCTAATCTCAGGCTGTTCTGTGCTTGCCCCAAATGAATATAAAAATCGCCACGATAGAGTTGGGCAATATTTACATTGGGCAATGTGCAAACATTATGGAAAAACTGTAAACAAACACTGGTATGAACATCATCCAGCACCGGTTACAGAAATAGAAGATGTCACCATTCTATGGGATTACACCATCTACACAGACAGAAAAATTGAATTAAACAGGCCAGACATTATTGTTAAAAACCAGAAGGAGAAAACTTGTCTATTAATTCATATGGCTTGTCCAGCGGATTGTAACATAGCAATCAAGGAATTTGAAAAACTATCAAAATATAAAGACCTGGAAATTGAAATAGGAAAAATGTGGAAATTGAAAACAAGAGTTGTGCCAGTGATAGTAGGTGCACTTGGAATGATAAAAAATGGAACAAAACAACACATTGAAAGAATCCCTGGAAACCCCAGCTTAAGAGATATACAAAAAATTGTCTTATTAAGTACAGCCCACACACTAAGGAAAACATTATCTATGTAATGCTGGGGATGATAGGGAAGATAGAAAAACATGAAATGGAGTCATAACAACACGCCACTACCTGCCTTAGGTCTCCCCGCAGACTTGGTTGGTAGTGAGACCAAAGCAGAAATCGAAATATGATGAAAAATGACAATAATAATAATAAAGTTTTTAACAAAATACTCTAGTATTGATGTTTTGTTTCGTTGAGCCGTTGCTACGCCAAAGGTTTTTTTTGGGTTTTTTTTTAACCAGCGTCTTTCTCCTTGAATTCCAATCGCGTCTATGTCAAATGTTGCTTGGCAGCCCATTTAGGAGAAGGAAAACTCCGAACAACAACCCGCAACTCAAGGTGTTAATCGTGCCGAGGAGTGAATGGCTACTGCGTTATGAGGTCACAAACGATCCCCTACAGGCTTCGGGACCCTGTTTGTAAAAGACCGTTACCCAACGTGCCGGGCAACTTTGGGTGGACTTTTGGACCCGTGCGTCACTCGTGGGAAAAACATGAAAAATATAAATAGAAATAAAAAGTCCAGTATGGCTCTTCCAGTGGATAAACAGGGAGCCCGTCCTTCAGGAGGGAACCTACCTGAGGTCGAAAAATCTGCCATAGGAACAAACTCCTACACAAAGAATGAATCTTCAGTTCCCCACAAGCAGGATAATCCTAATGATGGTCCTGAAAATTCACCAGCTAGATCTACAACCGTATATTTAAAGAAAGAAAAAATAAAATGGTCTCGTGAGGAGTACAAAGTCGTTATGACTGTATTTCATGAAGCGTTACTCAAACCACAAAAAAACATGACTCGCCAAACATATGACATTTGGCGTGAAAAAGTAGGTCAAGCAAATAGAAAGTATATTGACGAAAATACATTAGCCAATGTACGTAGGTACATTATTCGTAATAACCGACTGACAGAGGCTGAAATTAATGAAATTAAAAGAATTGTAACAAGAAGAGACGAATCAACAAAATATGAAAAGGAACCGGAATCAGAATCAGAAATAAAAAGTAATAACATCAAACAAGCCACAGGTCATAATGTAGAAACCGTGAAACACGCAAATCACTGCGAAGATAATGCTGTAAGTTTAAAAGTGCTGGAAAGGTGTGATCTGAGTCAGTTTAAAGACAAAAATAAAACGAGTTTAGAACACATCGAAGATAATTATTTGACGGAAAATAAGAACAATATACAGGAAGCCAAGATAGAAATAAAAAACCAGCTAAGTCAAATACAAAATATTACAATGGAGGAACGAGAACATCTCCCAAAATTACAACCAACAAAATATAACCTCCGAACTATTAAACTCTACAATGCAGCACTGAAATTAATACTGGATGAAGACCCTCATACAAATCTCAACGAAGCAATATATGCATCAGCAATAGCAGCAACAAAAAAATTGAATATCAAAATAAAAACAAGGCAGTCTCGCAGACATGAAGATCCACCTTGGAAAAGAAAAATAGAAAAAGAAATCGAACAACTTAGAAGTGAACTATCAGTACTGGATGAACTGAGTAGAGGAATAAATGTAAGAACTAGGAAAAGCAGAAGAGCCGAAAGAAAATATAACATTAGGAATGAAAATGAAGTCTTATCAAATAAAGAAAAAATAAAGCAAAAAATCCAAATGAAGGCTCAAAGAATAAGACGCTATGAAAAAAGAGCAAGATTTTACAGACAAAACAAGATTTTTCAGACTGATATTAAGAGATTTTACAGGGAAATAGGTAGAAAAAGAATTGAAGTGACAGTCCCCCCCCCCCCCAGAATGGAAGAAGTCACACAGTTCTGGGAAAAGATATGGGCTTGCCCTAAAGAACATAGCAAGGAAGTACATTGGATTGCGCAAGAGATAGAACGAATGAAAAATAAATCAGAACAGACATGGTCTGGAATTACAGAAGATGATGTTAAATTTGCACTAAAAAAGCACACAATTGGAAATTCCCAGGTATAGATAAAATTCCTAACTTTTGGCTATATTATTTAAATACAGCACATAAAAAACTAGGCAAAGAACTTCAAGAAATGGATGACGATCCCACTAAAATTCCTGCATGGATGACCAAAGGAATTACATTTCTTCTACCCAAGAATGGTGACACAAACAACCCGAAAAACTACAGACCAATTACATGTCTTCCGACAACATATAAACTATTAACATCTATTTTAACAAAACAGACATATTTATTCTTAGAAAGAAATGACATGTTACCGCTTGAACAAAAAGGATGCAAACGTGGCTGTAATGGTTGTAAAGACCAATTGCTAATTAACAAAATGATCCTGGAAAACTGCTACAGTACAAAGAAAAATCTTAGTACTGCCTGGATAGATTATCGAAAGGCATTCGAGAGTGTGCCACATTCCTGGATTTTAAAGACTTTAAATATATCAAATAAATAGAGCTGGAAGGTCTTCTGCAAACTGTAAAATGCTTCAGCGAAGACATTGGAAAAAAATTAATTTGAATAAATGTGCTAAAGCTACAGTTTTACGTGGATCAATACAAGAAACATCCTCAATTAGCTTAGACCCTGCTGTAACAATAAAAGAATTGAAACCAGAAGAAGCTTATAAATACCTAGGTGTAAATGAGAGCGAAAACATTCACCATAAAAAAATGAAAGAAATAGTGCGTAAAGAGTACTATAGAAGGCTACGAATGATATTAAAAACTGAATTAAATTCACAGAACAGAGTTATGGCCATTAATAACCTTGCAATCCCAGTTGTCCAATATAGTTTTAACATCTTAAACTGGACTCTAAACGACATCAGGCGAATGGATGCGAAAACAAGAAAGCTTCTTTCTAAGCATAAGATGTATCATCCAAAGGCTGATGTAGACCGTCTATACAAACCCCGTAAAGAAGGTGGAAGAGGTCTTATTCAGCTGGAATAGTCATACAAGACAACAACTATTCGCTTACTAACATACATAGAAACAACAAATGATTGGATGATACAATTCGTAAGGCAACATGAAGAAAGAAAGAAAAAATATTCAATAATAAAAGAAGGCAGTAAATACAAACAAGATTTACAGTTAGTAGATTCTGTAGAAAAGCAAAACAGTAGCCAAGAACCAACTATTGCGGCAAAAAATATGAAAATGAAAGCCAAAGATAAAGCTCTTGAACAGATGAAACAGCGCTGGCAAGACAAACCTCTGCATGGCCAATATCCAGAACGTGCCAATAAATCCAATGTTGACAAAGTTAATACTCATCGATGGTTATGTGCATCTGGATTAAAGTCTGAAACTGAAGGCTTTATTCTTGCAGCACAAGACCAAAGTCTTTTCACGAGAAACTTTCAGGCAAATATTATGCATAATAATATGGATCCAAAATGCAGGTTTTGTGATAAACACCAAGAAACAATAGACCACCTAATCTCAGGCTGTTCTGTGCTTGCCCCAAATGAATATAAAAATCGCCACGATAGAGTTGGGCAATATTTACATTGGGCAATGTGCAAACATTATGGAAAAACTGTAAACAATGGTATGAACATCACCCAGAACCGGTTACAGAAATAGAAAATGTCACCATTCTATGGGATTACACCATCTACACAGACAGAAAAATTGAATTAAACAGGCCAGACATTATTGTTAAAAACCAGAAGGAGAAAACTTGTCTATTAATTGATATGGCTTGTCCAGCGGATTGTAACATAGCAATCAAGGAATTTGAAAAACTGTCAAAATATGAAGACCTGGAAATTGAAATAGAAAAAAATGTGGAAATTGAAAACAAGAGTTGTGCCAGTGATAGTAGGTGCACTTGGAATGATAAAAAATGGAACAAAACAACACATTGAAAGAATCCCTGGAAACCCCAGCTTAAGAGATATACAAAAAATTGTCTTATTAAGTACAGCCAACACACTAAGGAAAACTTTATCTATGTAATGCTAGGGATGATAGGGAAGATAGAAAAACATGAAATGGAGTCATAACAACACGCCACCACCTGCCTTAGGTCTCCCCGCAGACTTGGTTGGTAGTAAGGACCAAAGCAGAAATCGAAAATGATGAAAAATGACATAATAATAATAAATAAGTAAATAAATTCAAGTTATCAAGAAACCGGAAAAGATTTTTGGACATGTGTGCAATTTTATAATCCCATTTTCGGGATGGAAAGAATCTTTCTTTTTCTTTTCTTGGATTCAAAATGTGAACCACATGGTAATTACGTTTACATTTGGGATAGTGGAGGTCAGCGGTCCACTGACGACTGATTTTTTTCCGTACTTCCCAACGAGATCGTTCGGCAGCCTTCCTCATAAAATAGAGATTCGACCATCTTCACTTAGCGCGAGGCCGACTTGAACTCAATCACATTTACCCGTTCTTATCTCATCTATACTTTCCAAAAATCATTTCTGAAACAAAAAGAACCAAACTGAAATACTATATTTCAATATAGTCAACATAAAAGAAAAAAACGTCCTTAGCAGAATCTCAAGTTGTTCTTCTTAGCATTTTCTATCTTCACTTTTTTACATTTTGAATACGCATCTTCGCTTAATAACATACACACAATTTGTTAGGACCCGCAAGTATTTTAAGAAACTTTATTTTAGAACTGATTTTTCATCTGCATTGTTTTGGCTTAAGGCCATTTTTGTTTCCGTGATAATGCAGCAATTGTCAGCAGTGCAAATAGAACTTAAATTAGAAACAAGTTTGTTTTTAACAAAATTACTTTTATGACATGTCAATCTCCTTGTCACATGTAACCTAATACTATCTACCGTATAGTCGGCTATCACAGTCGACTAGAGAGTTAGTTTTCTGGCCAGGATTACAGGCAGACCTGCCAAAGTAGGAGTGAATATTCTTGTAGGGTAAATTGCCATCTAGTACAATCAGTTCATACGTAGATATGCAGTTAGTGCAGTAAAGAGCATCGCTAGATAGAGGTCTTCCTAGTGTGTTATCCACGACAAGATCGGTGAGTTTTATCGATCAAACCAACGGCCAGGTGTCCTTAACTAAGGCGAGTCTTCAAATTGTACGACATTGACTATGGTGTGAAATTGGACACGCTAGGTCACTTTGCCAAAGAGACTTTACATATGATTCAATACCCTTTCAGATCTCGAACCAGGTATATGAAGTGGGATATATGAAGCGGGGTATATGAAGGGGGCAGGTCAAATGTTCAGCGACACTATGACAACTTCCAGGTATAGAAATGATGACGACGACAAGTACGATTATTAGATGAATTTATTTTCTGAACAACCTTAACTATATTAGAATGCAATAAACATACGGAAAATTTCCCTCCGTTTTTCTTGTTATTCTTTGGAATTTTAGCTATATTGCAGAACAATTATTGTCAGGTTTTTCGGAAAGTAATGTCCAATTCTAGAATATTGTAGCAGAGATTTGCTTCGGCGACCCAAACAGGCCAGAGTCGGGTGTAAGGGAGTGTGGCGCCGGGGAGTATGGCAAGCGTTGGCCAGATACAGAATCGAACATCACTTCGTGGTAAGCAGAATCGATGTCACTTGTAGCCGTTTATATTTACTGTGCTGAGCGCTCATTGGCTGAGTAGTAGCCAGATCGAGTGTATAAAACGTGGTATGCTCATTTTGGTAGGTCGTTTTTGCTTTTCCGGCCGTCGTTTGTGTGAGAATAGAGTTTCGGAGATTAAGACAAGACAAGACTTGTGAATTTGGTTTGGCTGTTTGGAAGACTTTCCTGTGCTTGCTTCCTACCAACACATAATTTGTTTCCTTTTGAAAGAAATATTCATTTTAATTTTGTTCAATACGTCACAAAGACAGATAGAAAGGCTCAGCAATAAAGATATATTTTAGAAAGATACTGGAGTAATTCGAACTCGGTACGACAAATCGGGGTACCGAGTTCGAATTCCAGTTGAATCCCTTGCATTCACTTACGCACAAATACCCTTGGAAAAGGTATTAATCCGTCTCTTATTTCCAGTTATGCGTTAAATAATAGGACAGATTGGGTTCTATAGCCTTGGCTGGCAACCAGTCTACCGCAGAATGCAATGGCAACCTACTGCGGAATAATCTTCTGCCCAGTCATGTCCCTTTCGAGACATGATCGTCCAAAGTATGTATCAAGTATGACACTTAACGGACTGACTAAATATAATAGGCGAAAACATAATTAAAAATTCTACTGGGCATAAAGTGGAGGATCGATTTTCTATTGTTATGAAGTAAGAAACTGAATTCCCACTAATTACTACTTAATAATATAATACATCTCTTCCCCTCTCAAGCTATGAGTCAAATAACAAGACAGATTGGGTTCTATAGCCTTAGTCGGCAACCAGTCTACCGCAAAAAGCAATGGCAACCTACTGCGGGATAATCTTCTGCCCAGTCAGTCATGTCTCTTTCGAAACATGAACGCCCAAGTGTGTATCAGCTATGGCATTTAACTGAATGATTAGAGTAATAAAGAACCTCTACTGGTATTTTTTTCAACATATCACCCCAAGCAAGGCGGTAATGCCACTGAAGCGCAGTGGGCTACGTAAGAATAAAAAGATTGGAAAAGAGGAAGGCGTGAAACACATCCTAAACAGGAAACAAGGGATGAGCCTCTACACCTGTTCAATAGATGTGGGTGGAGTGTGAACCGGGCGATAGTTTCGTCTATCTACTCCAATTGAGGAAACAAAAAAGAAAGAAGAGAGTGAAAAGATTGTAAAAGAGAAAGCCGGAAACCACATCCTAAACAGGGAACAAGGGATGAGCCTCTACACCTGTTCAATAGACGTGGGTGCAGTGTGAACCGGGCGATAGTTTAGTCTATCTACTCCAATTGAGGAAACAAAAAAAAAGAAGAGAGTGAAAAGATTGTAAAAGAGAAATCCGGAAACCACATCCTAAACAGGGAACAAGGGATGAGCCTCTTCACCTATTCAATAGACGTGGGTGGAGTGTGGACTGGGCGATAGTTTAGTCTATCTACTCCAATTGATGAAAAAAAGATGCTTCATTATGAGTTGTAACATTCGAGCATGTATAGCTATGAAATAATTTGTAGCATAATTCTAGCATAATTATGCTCCTCTCCCCAACTGCGCCTTGGCAGATAAAGACGGTCAATATCTGGACTAGGGTGGTGCATTCTATTGCATATGGAGTTTACGGAACATTTCTTAAGTTCATTATGTTGAAACAATTCTATACAACTTGGATGACAAGTTAATTTGTTTCGAATTCAATTCAGTTTTCATCAATGGGCGCTTAACTAATGCATTCTTTTTTAATTTTTTGTCATCTACGAACTCTTTATTCAATTCATATCAAGATGCTTGTCATCTACGAACTCTTTATTCAATTCATATCAGGATGCTTGTCATCTACGAACTCTTTATTCAATTCATATCAGGATGCTTGTCATCTACGAACCCTTTATTCAATTCATATCAGGATGCTTGTCATCTACAAACTCTTTATTCAATTCATATCAAGATACTTGCCATCTACGAACTCTTTATTCAACTCATATCAAGATGCTTGTCATCTACGAACTCTTTATTCAACTCATATCAGGATGCTTGTCATCTACGAACTCTTTATTCAATTCATATCAGGATGCTTGTTCATCTACGAACTCTTTATTCAATTCATATCAAGATACTTGTAAATATATTCCTTGTAGAGTTCGTTAATCACAGGATCAACACCAAGGAATCATATTCTTGCTACTAATAAGTTTTCCTCGGTTGAAGGTTATTTTTTCATATTTCTCTAACCCAAATTCCATGCATATATAAACGCTGAAACTTTTCAGTCTTTAAAAACTTTTCAAATTCATCGGGGCATAGTTTGCTTATAATTTCAGGTTCAGTCAGTTAAGTGCCATACGTGATACACACTTTGGGCGATCATGTCTCGAAAGTGACATGACTGACTGGGCAGAAGATTGTCCCGCAGTAGGTTGCCATTGCTTTCTGCGGTAGACTGGTTTATAGCCAAGGCTATAGAACCCAATCCGTTTTATTATTTGACTCATAACTAAATGGAGAAGTGATGTATCATATTATTAAGTAGTAATTAGCGAAGGATCAGTTTATTACTTCATAAGAATATAAAACTGATTCCCCACTTTATGCCCAGTAGAAGTTTTAATTATGTTTCCAACTATTATATTCAGTCAGTCAGTTAAGTGCCATACGTGATACACACTTTGGGCGATCATGTCTCGAAAGAGACATAACTGACTGGGCAGAAGATTGTCCCACAGTAGGTTGCCATTGCTTTCTGCGGTAGACTGGTTGCTAGCCAAGGCTATAGAACCAAATCTGCCATGCTATTTGACTCATAGCTAAAGAGGGAAGAGATCTATTATATTATTAAATAGTAATTAGTGGGGGATCAGTTTCTTACTTCATAAAAATATAAAACTGATCCTCCACTTTATGTCTAGTAGAAGTCTTAACCCTGTTTTCAACTATTATATTCAGTCAGTCAGTTAAGTGCAATACGTGATACAGGCTTTGGGCAGTCATGTCTCAAAAAAAGATATGGCTGACTGGGCAGAAGATTATCCCGCAGAAGGTTACCTTTGTTTTCTGCGGTAGACTGACCGCCTGCCAAAACTATAGAACCCAATCTGTCCTATTATTTTACCCAGAACTGGAGGAAAAGCCAGATTAATACCTTTTCCCAAGGGTATTTGAGCATAAGTGAATGCAGAGAATTCAACTGGAATTCGAACTCGGCTCCCCGGTTTGTTGTTCCGAGTTGATATCCACTGCGTCACAACGCACAATTTCGAAATTCCTCACATCAAATAGATCATTTATTCTTTTATCTTTCATATTATGACAGTATCCATTACAGTTAAAAAAAAAGTTTGATAAAATAATAAATGCCAGAAAAAATGCATCCGACAATTCTACTCAACCAAATGCAGCCGACAAATCTACTCCTTCAGCTTCGTTTCTCGTACTTCCCGCCTGTGAAACTCCCTTCCATATACTTGCTTTCCTGACAGCTGCAACCTCCAGGAATTTAGATCCCATATCAATAGCCATCTTTTATCCACTTGACTCCAGTTCTTTTTACATCACCCTGTATATGTTTTCCTTTCTCTTTACCTTCGCAATTGTCTTCCCACCTGTGTTCCTATCTTTCTCTTGCCCTTTCTCTTACACCCCCCCCCCCGTAACTGGTCCGTCCTTCTCCTCACTCTCCTCTTGTCTAAACATTTACGCTTATGTAGCCCACTGCGCATGAGTGGCATTACCGTCTTGCGTGGGGTGAAATGATTAAAAAATTAAAAATAAGCAAGGCTTGGATCAACCCGTGGTATTGTTTTCAGGCAATTTTCAAAGACGTCACACATTGGAATCGCCAAATTCTCCAAACCGATATCATCACAAAGTCACCTTTCTAACAAATCGACAATGGTGAGATTCGAACCCGAACTTTATGGTCAGAAGGTGAACTTTCTAATGTGCCCATATATTGACTGTTTCGTTCATTTATTACATATTATAATTTTTTTGACCTTAATTTTATTGAAACCAGTAATCTATTGAAATGAGACGGTAGCAAATGATGGGTAATAATTAATAAATAGTTAGACATTAAAATCACGTCCCATTTTGTGACAAATCAGAAGCACGCTATTTTGTATCAATAGAATTTCGGTTGAATTTATCCACAACCAAACCACGCTAGGTTCTATAGCAAGGAAACTTTTCCAGGATAAATTTTCTATCCCCATGCTCAGATGGATTCGAGTTGTGATTGTTCTAGACTGGTATTTAACCAAGGCATATTTATTTTTTTATAATTAAAAGTGATTCATACCTTTCTTGAGGTATTTGTGTGAAAGTGAGAATCGAGTAGTGAACTGTTACTTGATACCTATCTTCTTTTCTGATAGTCTCCTCGATTATGAAGAAGAAAACTGAAGTTCCTCAGACAACTTTTTAGACTTTGTTTATTAGACAAAATCTTAGACTTTGTTCTTTCGACAATTTTTAAGACTTTGGTCATCAGAAAACTTCTTAGACATTGTTCCTCAAACAACTTCATAGACTTTGTTCCTCAGTCAACTTTTAAGACTTTGTTCCTTAGACAACTTTTTAGACTTTGTTGCTCAGACAACTTTTTAGTCTTTTTTTATCAGACAATGTCTAAAACTTTGTTCTTTTGACAATTTTTAAGACTTTGGTCATCAGAAAACTTCTTAGACTTTGTTCCTCAGACAACTTCTTAGACTTTGTTTCTCTGACAACATCGTAGATTTTGATCCTCAGAAAACGTTTAAACTTTGTTCTTCAAACAATTTCTAAGACTTTCATCCTCAGACAACTTCTTAGACTTTGGTTCTCAAATGATGTTGGTGTGTGTGTGTCAACACAATCAAGAAAATGGGCCCCGTTGAACGGATAACAGGAACATCATAATGCAGTGTTATACAGAACCCCTTATAACTCCGCAACAAGTGGTAGCAGGTCAGAAGAAAGAACTAGAAAAACATAACCTCAATTCGGCTGATGTTTAGCGAGCCTAACAATAAATAATATTTTACTCAAGAAAAACTTGGTGTTTCTAACATTACTCATTGATATCTGCGTTAAAGCAGAAAATAACACAAATATGCAATCTGCCTCCAAGGAAAGCAACTCGTTATCCAATTTTTCGTCTCGTAAAATCTTGCTTTTCATAGAACGATGCTATTAATATTCTAACTATAATTACTATTTAGTTTGCTTATCAGCTTTGTTGGACTATCTGGTCTGCATCTCACGGAAAAGAAATAAACTATTCCTTTTATCATTTATAAAGGACACCAATTATTCCCGAGTTAATTACCAATTTGTCTACAGGATTAAAATGGAGGTTTATTTATGAATATATTGTTATTTTCTATATTCAAACAAATTGGAAGAACTTAAATTCTTGCCACTGTCTACCTTCCACGGAAATTGTCGCAATAAATTAATATCCATCACATATCATAACTACCTAAATAGACACACTTCTATCAATCAATATTCATAAACGTATCTATCTATCTATCTATCTATCTATCTATCTATCTATCTATCTATCTATCTCTCTCTCTCTCTCTCTCATATATATATATATTAAAAATTATACGTAGAACATGTACAAAATACAATCTAAGAAAAAAGTGTACACATAGTTTCGACATTGAAAGAACAATGTCTCATCAGGTAGTTAGTAATGATGAAATAAGCGTTATTTTTTAAAAGAAAATTGATGAAAATTTATTTCCATTTATTGTTACCTATTTAATGTTTTAAAAATAAATTTAAATTTAAATTTTGACATTAATTTTTCCTTTAATTTTATTATTTATTATTTATAATTTAGGTTTAATTATTTTTTTCCAATTTATTAAGGCTTACAGCTACATCACGTTAAATACACTTATTCTCACTCGATCACCGAAGTCAAACAACGTCGAGCTTGGTCATTACTTAGATGGGTGACCACTTGGAATACCAGGTGCTGCAAGCTTTTAGTGGCGGCTGTGCGTTGTGGTGCTGTGGATATCGGCTCGGAAAGGAAAAATCGGTAAGCCGAGTTCAAATTCCAGTTGAATACCCTGCATTTTCTTAAGCACTGGTACCCTTGGGAAATGGTGTTAATCCGCCCCTTTCCTCCAGTTATGGGTTAAATAACAGCGTAGGACTTGGAGATCCTGTCCTTAAAAACAAATCCCAATGAATTTTGATACTCGAAAAAAAAAGTATTACTAGACACAAAACTTACATGAAAACAGCAAAAAGATTGTTGAAAGAAAAAGGTATTACCAGAAATAAATAAATAAAATTTACTTGGCAATAAATGACCCGCCGAGGTTGTTATGCCATACAAACGAAACAACCAACCAAAGAATCAATTTATTATATTAGCACTTATGAATTTATATCTTCGTTTTGTATTTTTAAATATCCTTAAATCTACGCTTTTGAATAATTCATATGTCTGTGTATGTGATTTTTCCATTTTTTTCTTTTTAATGTCACCGGATTTTGTTTTATAAAATGTTATTAACAAATGTATCTATCTACAATTCATTTCCGGCCATAGTTTGAGATTTCTATTTCTTTGCAGCTTTTGCTGTCTGCGACACCACTTCCTTCAACCCTGTGCATTTTCTCACTTTTTCTTCTTTGTTAAGCCCAAACATCGTGTGACAGATGTCTGTATATGCTTATACTTTACTTCTTACATAAATTTAGAGTCTGTTTCTCCTTGACCCGTCTTTCATTGTCTCTATCCTCATGTTTTTTTTATTTCTTTCTCTCTTGTTTTCCTTTTTGTTTTTTCATTTCCTCTGTGCCCTTCTCTTTCCCTTGATTGATTTCTCTTTTAGTTTTTTCTTCTTTCTCATTCTCTCTACCTCGTACGAAAAATTTTGCCAATAAAAGGAAGTGAATTTTCATCAATTTTCTTTCAAAAAGTAATTTTTATTACCATCATTACTAACTACCTGATGAAACATTGTTCTTTCAATGTCTAAACAAAATATACAATTTTGTAGTAGTTTGTAGTGTGTATATGTTTTAAAGTATAATTTATAATAAATATTCATAATGTTTTGAATATTGTAAATATTTTGTTCTTTGTTTCTTATTCATTTGTATATACATATATATATATATATATATATATATACACACACACACACACACATATATATATATATATATATATATATATATATACATATATATATATATTTATATTTGTGTGTGTGCGTGTGTATGTGTGTCACTATTAAGCAGTTATTGGCCAGAGTCAAATTTGACAAATAAACTGTTGATAAAAGTGATCAATACACTTTTAAAGAAAAAAAACAAAAGATTAATTTATAACATGCAGAGTTTTTAGATACTGAAATTAGAAATATTTAAATTCTTAAATATTGAAATTAGAAATATTTAAATTCTTAAATATTGAAATTAAAAATATTTAAATTCTTAAATATTGAAATTAGAAATATTTAAATTCTTAAATATTGAAATTAGAAATATTTAAATTCTTAAATATTGAAATTAGAAATATTTAAATTCTTAAATATTGAAATTAGAAAGATCAGCCGATAACGTTCCCATGATTTCAATCTTTGCAACGAAGACATTTTATTAAAAAACGATTGCATACCACAAATCAACATTTAAGTTGTAAAGCCTTAGGTATTGTACTAAACTAGCCAAATATGTATGGAAATTAAAAAAAAATCCCCATGTGTGTTGGGGTATATTTAGAAATGCAAAACAATGCAGCGGTGGTGATGTCTGCAGTTTGTGCCAAGAAGAAAATTTGCCTATAGAATCATTTCCCTAACGAGAAAAGTTTTTAAATGAAAGCTCCGAAATAATTTCCGGATGTATACACATTAGAAAATATATATTTAGGCTTTGTACAAACCTGTGTAAAATATGTACAACACTATTTCGCTATTTTCGTTGTTGTTCGTTCAAAATAAATCGTTAAGAAATCAGTTTTTATTTACCCTGCTTTCCTACTGAAGTGAGATGTGAGATAGGGTCGGTTTTTTTATGTGGCGAACCCGAGCGCGGACGCTCGGGCCATTGGTCAAAGATTAATCAGCTCTTGTTTACGCGTAACTAGGTACAAGGTTTGTCTTAAAATGCCTACATTTGTCTTAACCACGGACACACAAAAAAGCAGGTGAGTGCGTTAAATAAACAGTTAATCTCGAATGCGTGAACATACTGAAAGGTTGAAATCACGATAGTGTAATCTGTTGCTCTTCCTAATTGTAATATATATATATATATATATATATATATATATATATATATATATATATATATATGTAATTATTTGTTTGAACATTATTTTAAATCGATACTACATTTGAGTATCAAATTTTATTTTTAATCAAACAGTATATTTATTTCTACCGGCCTGATTATCTACGATAAATTTTGTTACGAAAATGTGTGTCATTCGGCTGGATTCTAACCTGCGATTCGTAAAATAGGGGAGGTCACTAATTAATCTGGCTTGTCTTAGATCACTTTATCTCGAATGATACCATAGTTAAAACGAATTCAAATCAAACCTATATTCCCCTATGTTAATAGGCATCGCAGGTTCGTATCCTGCCAAATGACACACATTTTCATAACAAATTGTATCGTAAATAATCATGCCAGTAGAAATAAATATACTGTTTGATTAAAAACAGAACATTTACTCAAATACGAGTATCAATTATAAATAATCTTCAAAGACAAAATTTTAATATGTCGGTTGTTGAAACATTTCGTTAATCTTCAGGATTTTCCGTAATGTATATAGTTATACATAAATACATGTCTTTTTGTAACGAGCGATCTCATTGTATTATTATCAATTTTATTCTGCTCATATCTATCTATCTATCTATCTATCTATCTATCTATCTATCTATCTATCTATCTATGTATACATGCTAAAAGCCCGAAACTGAACAAATATCGGAATTTATTTTGAGAGTCATTTTGTTTGACAGTGGAGACTTCCGAATCTGGTCGTATCTCTACATTTCATGGCCTCTTTTCAAGCCAGGCAATAAATACACAAATTACACAATGAATTACTGAATGAAAGAAACCAGGAAAATGTTACTGAGGCGAAAAAAGACTATAAAAATGAAGTTTCAAGGAAACATAATATAGCGATTCTCGTTAAATTTAAATTCATGAATATTGTAGATGAGAAAAGAGCAAGAAATGGGAAGAGATACACTACCGGCCATAATTATTAGGCCACATCAGTGTTTTTAAAAAATGACGTATTTCTTACTATTTCTTTTAGTATTTATTAGCAAGTGAATGCTTGTAAATAAAAATAGAATGATTCTTTTGTTAATATTGCACAATAACATATATATAAAATGAAGCTAGAAATATTTAATAATTACCTATATTGCAGTTTTATCAATGAAAGAATAAAGGAAATTTAGGGTGATTCGGACAAGTTCATCTTTGCTTCCATGCCTTGAAAACTTTGCAAAGTAATAACAACAGAAGAAACATTCTATTTTCATTTGACAATAAATATTAAAAATAGTATGAAATACATCATTTTTTTAAAAAACAACTGGGGTAGCCTAATAATTATGGCCGATAGTGCATCTACAATAAAAATGTCTGAAGGAAGAAAATAGAACAAAATTTGCGATTACATCTTGTAATTTCGACATTAAAATGATGAGAACTAACTACCAAATTAGTACTGCCACCGGAAATACTTGCTATGTTTCGTACTTAGAATCTGATCAACGGATTTTAATTCAAACATCTTTGGTGATGGTTGACATCTAAACGCAGCTTATCTGTGGCAGAATTCCGACAATCGGAGCTGCTATCGAGGATCGAAGACAATTCTCAGTCGTAATTGATTTAACAATCCTCAAATTTGACTTTGCTACTGGGCCAAGCATTGAGTGGATAATAATATTAATGAATAGGGAGAAATTACTACAAATTTCTAGATTTATTTGGATCTTGGCAAGCAGATTCATGATCCTCATACAGAAGATGTGGTTGAATTCAGACGGATAACTACGAAGAAAATAATCGTAGATAGTTAGATTTAAACGTGTATTAATAATGAATAGAAGTGCAGATAATTGGATTAAATCGTATATCTATGAGGAACCCTAAGTTTAGAGAATAGTTTCAGTCGTATATATTTATGATAAACATATACACTGAAAATTATGTTCACCATTGAAACTATGGTAAAAATAAGCGTAGACAATTATATTCAGTCGTATATCTATGATGGACATAAGAGTAAGCGATTAAATTCTGTCATATATATATATATAAACTTATTTATAAATGGAACTTTGTCTCTGTGTGTGTGTGTCTGTGTGTGTGTGTGTGTATCCGTTACGTATAGACTCCGAAACGGCTGAACCGATTTTCTTGAAAATTTACACAGTTGTACTATAAGTATCTGCGAGTGTTCTTAGCTAGGTTTGTGTCGAGGTACCCTCGATAAATATCGAAAATTGATAATCGAAAAAATCGGGTTATAGAAGGAGTGGTCCGATTTTAATAGAATTTTACACACTCATAGACAAAAACATAAGAAACGATATTCAGAAGTTTCAAGGTTGCAGTTCTTACAATAGTGCAGAAAATCGATAATACACACATTTATCTGCCTGTATGTCTGTATTTTTTGTCTGTATTTTTTCCAGCCCTTTTATTTTAGTTTTTACTTCGGATTTGTCTCTAAGTATATATAATTGAAGTTCTTAGTCTCAGCCATGATACCATTTACTAAGAGGACTTATTTAGCCTTCAAAATTCAGTTTACGACGAAAAACACTTATTTGATATCGATACCAGGAAATCAAAATTTGACTTACATCCATTCATTATTCTTTCAGTCTACGGTTTTGCTTTAACTGGAAACAACTATTGCTTTTTAGTCTTTCGTGCTAACGTCCAAAGAGTCTGAGCTCCAGGACCATGGATTAGTTTTAAAGCTTTCATTACACCCGAACAACGCCGGGCTATACTGCTAGTGATGAACGTAATTGTCGAAAATGACATTCAGTAGCCTATCATTTTTAAACCGGAGCGTAGGCAAAGTAGTTTATCTATGATGAACGTAACTACAGCAAGTAAATTGAGTCATATATCTATGAACAAAATACGTGTAGATACTTTTATTCATCTCTATTTCTATGACAAACATTGCTGTAGGCAATTTTTGACAGTAATATGTTTAGGTATCTCAACTTTTCGGTATGCATTTTCAATACCTGAATTTAAAATGAAATTTTTAAAATAAATAAAAGTTGTATGTTAGGTTTAAAATTAGTTTTAATTGAAAGTCAAGAGATTAAATTTAGTAATTCCAGTAAACAAAATACACTGGCGTATTTTAAAGCGAAATTATATTGATTGGAATCTAAAACTTTTCAGATTAAAATAAAAATTAAAAGTACCGTCATTAATATGTAGATCGACACATTTTTAAACAGTAGCCATATTCCTGTTTTAAAAATCTGACAAAAATAAAATGTACGTCACTTTCACGTTATTAAAGTCAATTTTTTAAGTTAAACCTTACCTTTATCTGCTTTCATACGATTGTACTTGCTTACTCTCTGAAATATTCGCTATAAGTTTTTATTAATTAATGTAATCCGAGCTACACAGCTTATCTCAAGTGTCGATTGACATAATGACAACCGGAAGTTGTTAACAAGGCTAAAGTAGGGAGGGTGAAGGCGACAAAAATATACGAATGTAATTTTTTATGTAAGGGAAGACAACCCTTGAATCACGTGACCTTTTAAAGATAAATATCACGCGCTGACATCCGTACAAACAAAAATACGGGCAGTAAAAATGCACACAATTAAAATGTTTTAATTATTTTAAAAATCCATTGGCTCAATGATTTGCATTAATCTTTTAAATTTTTGATTAGTAATTGTAGTCTTCATACATTAATTACATACACTAGCCAAACACGTTGAGGAAGAAATTTAACAATAATTTTAAAACTTTTTCACACTCCACCCACATCTATTGAACAGGTGAAGAGGCTCATCCCTTGTTTCCTGTTTAGATTGTGGTTTCCGGCTTTCTCTTTTCCAATCTTTTTACTCTTACGTAGCCCCCTGCGCATCAGTGGCGTTATCGCCTTGCTTGGGGTGATATGATTAAAAAAAAAAATATCATTTTTATTTATAATTAAAAATTTAAAAAAATGAAAATAATTCTTGTAAAAATTCATTATTCATTGAATTTCTTTTTCTTTTCCGACTATGATACGCTTAATTTATATTGTTCATAAAAGCAATCAGAAATTTATCCACATAAAAATTGGCATAGTTATTGCATTTGTCACAATTCGGACCTATTTGTAGAAAAATGGCACTATTGGAGAAACAAAAACTGTTGATTAGCATTCCCCAATGACCCCTGAATTTAATTATATTAGGCTTATTGTGGACAAAATTCGAATTTTTAAGCATTTGTGAAAATTAATTGGTGGGCGTAACATATGTAAAAAAACTACTTTTACCAATAGTTTATACAGAATAATAATTTCAACATTGATTTCGGTCAATTAAGAATAAGTCTTGAAACCTTCATCAAATTCCCACCATTATTTGATTTTTGCAAGAATTTCCAAATTAATGTGTCTTTCACTGTCAAAAAAAGTGCATTGTGCAATATTACTTTTTTTTTACTTATTAACGTTGCGGCAATTTAGGGCTCGCACTGACGTAAGAAAAAAAAACCGATTTCTAAAAAAATTTCGAACGTGTTAGAAATAGTTAAAAAAATTAAGAAATAATTAAAAAATTCTTTGATCTTTCCTCTTAATGATAATATAAACATTTTGCCGATAAAACTTTGTTTTATTTAGTTTGGGGCCTTTTTCCTTCATACTATGCTGTTTTTTTTTTCAGTGATTTCGCGGAGGTACCTAAATATGTCTAATATCAACATAAGTATAAAAAATACATTCAGTTGTTTATCAAGGATTATAAATGATAAACCTACGCTTAAACACCGCTTCTTGTCGTATATCTATGATTAACAAAATGTAGACAATTAAATACAGTCGTATATTTATGATGGACATAAATGCAGACATTTTATTCAGTGGTATACTTAGAATTAATATAAGTTTAAACAAATATATATATATACACGTACACACGCACATACACAAATCCAATACTCAAACAAACTATACACCGGAATATATGCACACGCTTACACGCACACACGCATATATATTTACACACACATTCCAACACACTATATATCGGAACACACACAGAGACACAGACACACACACACACACACACATATATATTTATATATATATATATATATATATATATATATATATATATATGCACACAAACACGTGCACATGATACAAGAAAAGGTATGAAGATATATGTGTATATAAAATAATCACGGAAGGAAAAAAGAAGAATACACACATAAACACACACGCAGAACAAACTCAAACGCACACACACACACAGAGACGAGATCACACGAGAACGAATACCAGAGAAAGAAAAAAATGTAGCAATAAACGCGCCTCCAATTAAAGCAGATAAACATAACATGAGGTCATAAAACGGCGCCCACCACCATTCTAAATGAGATGCAAAAAAGCCAAACCCTGCGTACATGTTAAACCATCAATTAAAGCAGACAGACATATCATTAAATCATAAAACGGCACCTGCTATCACTTTAAAAAAGCCGAAAAATCATATCCTACTACCCCGCACACTTAAAGAAACCATAAACACACACACACACAGACAAAAACACATGAACTAACCCACTTACAAGTAAACACACACACACACACATGCTCACTACAATTAACGACATCAGTAGAAGCGAAATAGGACCATTCGTTTAAAGGCAGTGTCCAACAGCGGACGAACGTGAAATCAAGCTTTCCTACCATTCTGAAGATGAGACTCTGATCTCGAAATATTAATGATTGATAAATAGGTAATACCCAATACCTTTTTTACCTTCCTTTATTAAACTAAACGCTTTGTGATAGATTTCTAATACCTACCCATACAAACTATATTTTGTAATATATCTAGTACAAATATAAAGTTTGATTATTATATTAGTCTGAAGCCGTAGAGAGCTAGTTAGTTTTCTTTGATTCGGCCTTGTGTTAGACGTAACTGAACTCCCTACAGCTTAAAAGTCTAATGCAGAATTATAATCAGAATTATCAGCAGGTTGGAATGTGTGAAATTGTGTAGAATAGTGTAAGAATAAAATATAATTTTTCATGTTAAAATAAGAACTTATTAATGAAAAAAATAACAACAATAGGTAGCAGTAATGTTTTATGAGAAAGTTAAGGGTATCAGGATTTGTAGAAAATGTTCGTAGCAGTAATTGTTGAAAGAGTATATGCGTAAGTACCGTACGTATGTGTTTGCTTTGTAGGGGTGTTTTGTAGGGATGTCTTGGGGAAGAAGAAGCAAAAGGAATCAGAACATGAGAAAGAAAGAGAAAGAGAACAAGGTGCAACCTGACCTTATCTCCGGGTCGATTTGAAGTTGAAGTTATATTTTATTTTCTTTCTCGCTGTTATCTCCTGACTGTCTTGACGCTGACCGGGGCCTTTTAAAGTATTCAGATTTTTCACACTTGATCGCGAAGTCCCTTTTGGTCTTTCAAGTCGCTCCCATTGGTCAGCAAATCAGTTTAACACCTACTTGCGTTTCGACTTTTTCTTTAAGCCCATGGCCAATTGTTTTCCTATTTGGGAAAAACCAGGCTTTTAAACGTCATTGTGAATTTTTATAAAAATGAAGAAGTTTGATTTTGAATTCTTAATTTCCTATCCCTACAAATCTCATGCCTATAATGAGCATAACTGCAAACAATCATATTTAGTCGTTTATCTCTGATAGACATAAACGTAGACAATGAAATTAAATCGGATACCTATCATCATTGTAAACAAATTCAATCCTATATCTATGATGAAATGAAAGACTGACAATTAGATACAATCGTAGGCACGTCTATATTCTTATATATCTATGACGAACATAAGTATAGGCCATTGTTTTTAGGCGTATATCTATGATGAATGTAAGTTCTGACATTATGTCATTTCGCACTTGGCACTAAAACGTATCTCTTTTCTTCTTTTACTGTCTTGATAGTCCTCTCGTCTTTCCAGTTAGCATTGTGTCTTTTTTGATACCTACTATTGCAATCAAGCAGGTACACACATTTAAATACCTGGGAAGTGTTCTAACAGACGAGGGCAAGTGCTACACAGCGATCCGAAGGCGAATTAGCATGGCGAAGGACGCGTTCAAGAAGCTGAGTAAAGTAGTAAGACACAGGAAACTTTCACTAGAAACAAAGAAGAGAGTGCTAGATTGCTATTTGATGACAGTTCTTCAATATGGCAGTGAATGTTGAACAATATCATCAAAGATGAAGGAAAAACTTGAAGCAACTGAAATGTGGTTTTATTGAAGGATGCTGCGGATATCATGGATTGAGTATGTGAGTAATGACGATGTGTTGGAAAGAATGGAAACGAAAAGGAAATTAATATTGAGCACCAAGAAGAGACAACTGAAGTTCATTGGGCATACAGCGAGGAAGGAGGGCTTTTTCTAAAAAGGTTTCTTTGTTGGTAGCTTGACTTCATAAATTTAAGCACGGTAATAGATTGGGGATGTGCGTTGTGGTGCAGTGGATATAGGTTCGGAACAAGAAATTGGAGAGCTGAGTTCGAATTCCAGTTGAATTTCTTGCATTTCACTTACGCGAAAATACACTTAGGAAATGTATTAATCCGTCTCTTCCCTCCAGTTATGGGTTAAATAACAGGACAGATTGGGTTCTATATGCTTGGCTGGCAACCAATCTACCGCAGAAATCGGTGGCAATATACTGCAGGGCAATCTTCTGCCCAGTCAGTCATATCTCTTTTGAGACATGATCGCCCAAGCGTGTATCACCTATGGCACTTAACTGATTGACTAAATATAATAGTTGGAAATATGATAAGAGCTTCTTAGGTGTATAAAGTGGGGGATCAGTTTGAAATTGTTATGAAGTAATAAACTGATCCCCCACTAATTACTACTTAATAATATAATCTATTTCTTCTCCCTCTAGCTATGAGTTAAATAACAGGACAGATTGGGTTCTATAGCCTTGGCTGGCAATCAGTCTTCCACAGAGAATAATTACAACCTACTGCGGGATAATCTTCTGCCCAGTCAGTCATGTCTCTTTCGAGACATGATCGCCCAAAGCGTGTATCACGTATGGCACTTAACTGACTGACTGAATATAAGAGTTGGAATAATGATTATGGCTTTTACTGGTCATAAATTGGGGGGATTGGTTTGTTATTTTATGAAGTAATAAACTGATCCCCCACTAATTAGTACCTAATAATATAATACATCTCTTCTCCCTCTAGCTATGAGTCAAATAATATGACAGATTGGGTTCTATAGCCTTGGTCGACAACCAGTCTACCGCAGAAAGCAATGGCAACCTACTGCGGGATAATCTTCTGCCCAGTCAGTCATGTCTCTTTCGAGACATGATCGCCCAAAGCGTGTATAATGTATGGCACTTAACTGACTGCCTATTGGAAAATTAATAAATTTTATGTAATCAGTACAATCTGTTGTGAACATTCATCTTTTTTTGTTCTACCTCTTTACGAATCGACAGAAGAATGTAAAAAAAAAACATGGTATCTGAATGTATTCTTCCTCCTTTCTCTTTTAAAAGGTTAGCCATTTTGGGCAAAAGATGTCATCACGGAAGTGTCGACAAAAAGCTGAGTTCTATGTTATCACTAGTGCGTTGCGTTCACATTTGCTGAAAGATCTTTTCTTTCATTAGTGTGTCGCACCTTTCCTCGTCTATGGATTAAATAGCAGGATGGAACTGATTCTGGAATAGCTATTTAAAGTGAATAATCTCTAAGATATAAATCATGTATATGGATGTGCGTTGTGGTGCAGTGGATATAGACTCGGAACGAGAAATCGAGGTTCCGAGTTCGAATTCCAGTTGAATTCCTTGCATTCACGTAGGCAGAAATACCCGTAGGAAATGTATTAATCCGTCACTTCCTTCCTTATGGGTTAAAGAATAGGACAGATATGGGTTCTATAGCCTTGGCTGGCAACCAGTCTACCGCAAAAATCAATGGCAACCTACTGAGTGATATTCTTCTGCCCAGTCCGTCATGTCTCTTTCGAGACATGATCGCCCAAAGTGTGTATCACGTATAGCACTGAACTGACTGACTGAATATGATAGTTGAAAACATGATAAAGGTTTCTACTGGGCATTAAGTGGGGGATCGGTTTTATATTGTTATGATGTAATAAACCGATCCCCCACTAACTACTATTTAATAATTAATATAATACATCTCTTCCACCTCTAACTATGAGTCAAATAATATGACAGATTGGGTTATATAGCCTTGGCTGTCAACCAGTCTACCGCAAAAAGCAATGGCAACCTACTGCGGGATAATCTTCTGCCCAGTTAGTTATGTCTCTTTCGAGACATGATCGCCCAAAGTGTGTATCACGTATGGCACTTAACTGACTGATAAGGCGATGAAAAATCTTATCTATTCTGAGGTTTGTCTTTTCTTTAAACTGCATTGTATTTAGTGAGCCAATAAATTGCGAGGCTTACTAATGTTATTAAACAAATATCTGTTAATTCAATTTATGTATTAAGTTCTCCAATTGAGTTCCTGTAGGGTTGTGTTTAGAGAGTAATATTTGATTGGTTTTGCTCTCCACTCTTTTAGTTAATTCTGTTGATGGCGTAACAGCAAATTTCATATCAAAGAAACACTCTTGAGGAGAAACTGTGATGATAATTAATCCTAGTTCTGTTAGGGTTTTAAATTCGGTTAGTTTCGAGTCGAATACTTCTAAGACACTTATTAAAGCGATAACGTGATCATTAGCTTAATGCCTAGCGGTTTTCTCTATGTGTAGGAAAAGTGTTAGCATTCTTAATCTGGCAAAAATCGTTTGTTTAACGTCTCCTTTGCTATATGTGACCAAATACTTCTACTTACAGAGAAATTCCTAGTATGACTTAATATGCACCCATTCTACACTTTTAAGTAAAAGTCTAAATTAGCCTTGCCCAGCACTGTGAACGTGCTTTGGTTAAACGATTAGATAATATTCTGAGTTTTTCTCAAATGTTCACTTATCGCTGAACCTGTTGTATTTTCGCTTCTATGGAAATTATCAACCATGACCTCACTTATTAGTGCTTCTATACTATGACTCCCTCCATTAAGAAAATCAACATCGCACTCTTTTTTTTTTTTTTTTAAATTGGGAGAATGCCAAACGAATATGATGGTTCGTTGTCGGAAATTTACAGATGTAACGGGTCTCCTGATTGGCTGATTTAACCCGAACCTCGTTTTGAACTTTAGGCGGGCTTTACCAGAGGTTTTGTTTTTTTTTACACGATGGTTTTGTTCACTCCTTTTTCTCAGCTAGCACGAACAGTATCGGACGTATTGTGCCGCTCCGGATTTTTGTTGCAGCAGGGCCTAAATTGGCGCCCACTTGTCTCGCTATATCGAGACCATCTTACCAATTCTTTGTAATCTTTTAGGCTAATGCCACAACTTTGTAACAGAGAAAATCTCTTGTTACCCTTCTTACCTTATAAAGGATACCCTATGGGCAAAGCCTTGCCTTCCTAGAGAAAAATTCTCTAAGCACTATCATCTTATACCAAGATAAGAAACTGTGAAAGAAGCTGACCCAGAAGAAAGTTCCTGTACGTCGCGGATCGCAGTTCCTTGTGTCTTTTTCATCCCACTCCTAGACGGAGGATACTATACCAAGCTAAGCAGAGAAAAGAGACTATACCAAGCTACACTGTAGCAGCAAAATTCAGCATATTTTTGCAAGACAAATAAATTGTTTTTTTCTATACCAGGTATGTCTTGTTATGTTTGATAATTTCCTTTCACTGCTTAAGCGCTAAGCTATGTGAATATATTTCTCACATCGTTGAAATATTCCATTCATCTTTGGTTGGGAAAAGGAAAAGTGATACTTGGACTTGTGAAAAGTCACACACACACACACACACACACACACACACACACACACACACACACACACAAACACACAAAACCTGCTTAGCAAATCTGCACGCACAGAGAGACGGAACATGTTTGATTGCTAATCAACATTCAGTTAAGTGCCATACGGGATACTTAGGGATACACGCTTTGGCGACTGACTGGGCAGAAGATTATCCCGCAGTAGGTTGCCATTACTTTTTGCAATAGACTGGTTGCCAGCCAAGGCTATAGAACCTAATTTGTCCTGTTATTTAACCCATATCTGTAGGGAAGAAACGGATTAATACCTTTCCGAAGGGTATTTTTGCGTATGTGAATGCAAAGAAATCAACTGAAATACGAACCCGGCAACCCGATTTCTCGTTCCGAGTCGATATCCACTGCACCACCCACGCACATAGAAATAAAACTTATTTTTTTAATATTTGCCTGCTTGACACAAGTTCGGTGTGAATGTGCGTGAAAAAGCCTTCTACACATTCTGATATTAAAACAAAAATGGAACATATTTTTCTTGTTTACAAGTATCACATTCGTTTTTCTCGCCATGATGGATTGATGCCATTGAATATAAACGCTTCACGACGTGTGTTTAATTCTTATGGCTGCTTCTGGTTTGTGATTACTTCAATATTGTTTTTGCATGATTCGAACAGAAGTTTTATTTTGCACGGTTGCATGTACCGCACAAGTTGCTACTCTATCGTGTTAGTTGTTTGATTCTTGTTGCACCAGCCGAGCAAATTCACTTAAGTCGGTGTATTTGGACAGGCGTGAGGCTGTGGTGCATCTTTTTGTAATAAAAGCATGCATACCGAATGTCACTAATGGAAGTTTCCCTGGAGCGACTCTTTTTTTTCTCTAGTGCACTTTCATTTTACTGTTTGTTATATCATTAGCATAATGTTTCAATCAGAAAAATACGTTCACAATCGATTGCCCGAGATTTGTTAACGTGAAAACACGCACACGCAAAACTACAAACATTCACACAAGCACGGCATGCTCCCATACGTACGTATAGCGCAACACCAATATATATATATATATATATATATATATATATATATATATATATATATATATATCCAAGTGAATAACGAACGAAGAAAATATTAACAGCGTTCAAAATATTAATTTAAAACAGTGCTCAATATAAAAATAGAGCTATGTATATTTATTATGAATTATAGTTGTGAACATGTACAAATTATCATCTACTACAAAGTGTATATTTTGTTTCTACATTGAAAGGACAATGTCTCATCAGGTAGTGTGAAAGGGGATGGAAAATTCTTTTCCTTATATTGGTAAATTTTGCTTTGAAAGGTAAGTGGGGTAGAGAAAATGGGAAACCAGAATTGGAAGTTGTAAATTAAATTTGAACAAAAAGAGGAAAAAAGGAAATGAAGAGAGGTGATTAATGGACATGTTGAAAGTATTAGCGACAGGTTTAAAAGTAGAAGATAAGGTCTGGTCCTTTAAAGCCTTTTATGGTCAGGTCGTTGGGTTTAACAAAGAGAAAGTAAGTATGAAAATATATATGGGGTGGGAGAAAGTGGGAGAGTATGGGCTAAGAAGATTGTTAGTAATGTATAAGGCTACAAATATTGTTTTATTTAAACTTAATTTTTATATCTAATATATTTTTCAATATCGAAACAAAATGTACACTTTGTAGTAGATGATAATTTGTACATGTTCTAAACTGTAATATATATATATATATATATATATATATATATATATATATATATATATATATATATCATAGTTTAATACATGTAAAATTATCATCTATATATGTGTGTGTATGTGTGTTGATATGTAAGTCAACCTCACTCGTAACTGAAATATTGAAATACATACATCATAGTGTAAAAGTAGGAAGTCCCCATATAGATATAATAATTAGTAATTTTGATAACAGTTTTTTTAATAATAAAAGAAAACAAACTAGTTTACAAAAAGCGCTATGTATCGTTCAAAATATTAAACCAGACGTAAAATGGCATTAATCAGCGCGTCAAATTAGGCAAAAATCTAGTGTTTAGAAAACTCTGTTAAAAAAATGAACTAATTACATTATTATTATTGTTGATTTTCTTGTTGTTGTTGCTGTTGTTGTTGTTGTTATTGAATATATGTTAAATGAATTCAGGAAGAACGAGTTTCTCTTGCTCGAAGTGAATTAGTTTTGAAAAGGGCAAGCAAACTTCGATTTTAGGCAACCTTTGGATAATTTGTAAAGTGTCCCTTTTGTCTTCATATAACCTTTTATTTTACCCCCACCCAAATCCCCTCCTCTGATTTCTCGATTCCTAGTTACCTTCCCTTCAGAAAGAAGGAGGCCATTGTTCATATGAATTCTTTGGGAGTTTTATGTCAGTGAACATTTCCCTCTTGCTAGAGTGATTTCTTTTGAATCTCCTGACCATTCAGACATGTGTCTTCGTATTTCACTTCTAAAATCAGTTAACTATTTTTTCTTTCTCTACCGCTGCCCTTCCCCTCCTGACTTCTTTGCTAGACAATATCTTTTACAATATTGTTGTGGAGTAGTTATTCTCACTGAAGGTTATAATCGTGCTATATCGGTTGCTAATCGACTTAACGTACCCAAAATGTTAGAAACTTGGTAATGTTCCACTGAAAGCTGACTCCTTAGTATTCGGCTAACTGCCGACTAATATCAACTGCCTAGTAGTTCTACTGAACTCCAATTGAAGTCTAAAGAACATTATTTATTTTTGTATTTTACTACAAAAAATGTGGCACATGGCCGAATACGGGGATGAGGAAGGCTGGTCTTCATCTAGTCCTAACGTTAAACTTAGCTAGTCACAATCACTGACCCAGGCATGCCACAGTATTCCTATCACCAAAACAACGCTTTCTTGCTAACCTTTCTTTCTACGTCCACCATAATACCACAATGTCTCTATGAAGTCCTAACTAAGCTCCCAATATGTACAATGATTGTCTGTGGGGGAAGGGAAATAACAATATAAAAAACCCCAATGAATATTTTACAATAAAAAACGCATTATATACAAGAAACTAAACAAAACTGTATTAGTAACAAACCCCCCACATATTCTATCACGTGATAGATACATCTGTTAACTGGACGAAATCGATGCAGGACTATAAATAAACTAAACCATTTATTCCTCCAACCACGCACACATGTATGCACACATCCAAACACAAAAAACAAATACGAAAATCACACCCGAAATACGAAAAGCATCCTGCACCCACCAGAGAACTGATATATCTAGTCACCTAAGCAAGGGAAGGGAGGGGGAAGTTAAACTAAAATAAAAAATGGGTACAGAAATAAAAGGGGCCAATGAGCAACCAAATCCTAGCTAAGAATAAATTATAAAAGACAACTCAAGACAAAAATCAAGCCTAATCCAGTCTACATGAGGGCAGGGGTGCTTAGGTTCAAAGTGGTCAGAACAAAATCCTCATGCCTAACCGGCATCAATATGCCACTCCAAATCAGCTCCTCTCACTCGACACAATCGCGCAAGATGTACCCACCTTTTGCCAAACTCTGATGGAGGGAGCCGCCGCCTTTCCGTCTTAATCTCGACTTTAAGCTGATGCTTAAAGAACAAGATTAGTTGGGAAGAGGTGAACTTCTCGTCCCCATAGAGCTCCTTCTGACGCGTCCTCCATATCACGACTCTCATAACTCCTAGCAAGCAAAAGAACACATAGTGCTCAGCCTTCGTCAGTGGCGGCAACACATTGCTACAGACAGAACTGGCCTCAAGGACAAAGAACTTTCCGCGCAGTATGCGAACCATGATGCCTTCAACAAACTTGCACAGCGGTACTACGACTCTGCACCGAAAGAAGGCATGGTCCACGAACTCCACCTCCCCAGTGCATCGCACGCAGTTTGGAGACTTCTCCAAGCCCGCTGAACAAAGCCTCTTGCTGACTCAGAGGGCCCTACGTATCACCAGCCAGGTGAGTGATGCCTCATCATTAGTGAGACATTTCAACCCGGGCGCCCACGGCGATAATGAGCGAGCCTCCCGCTTCGTAAGACCGAGCTCGCCAATCAAATCATCCTGAACGGCTTCCCGAACTAAAATTTGATATAATGCCTTACGCGACAACGCCTGGACGTCGGAGAGACCATCCGTCGCCCGTTGGAGTCGTTTCAGAGCTAACCGACATTCACGATAGAAAGCGCACTCGCCAAGTGGTAAACGGCTGGCCTCATATTCAGACGAGTGCACACTTCTAAGGGATGGGAAATTCTTATGGGCATCTTCCTTCCAGAAGTTGCCTTCCCCATCCGATTGCTGACACATTCGGTCTAGGAACGCAATGCGAAGCGTATGTTGACGAATCTCAACGCTAGGCATGCCTAGACCGCCTTCAGAAGGGTGCAGGTAACAGATCTCGCGAAACACCTTAGAGGACTTGCCCTCCCACAAAAAGGAGAACAACATCCTAACTAAATCCATTAGCATGGCGCATGGGAGTGGCAGCACAGAAAGATGGTAAAGGAGAATGGGGTAGATGTGCGAGGCACATACTTCCGCCCTCCCCTTTAAGGAAAGATTCCTCCGAGACCACAATGAAATTGCGGCCTCGGCCTTCTCCTGCACCGCCGACCAATTCATTTCCAACTGGAGATCAGGACCGAAAAAGATGCCGAGTATCTTAATCGGCCCGTCCATCCAGAGGAAAGGTCCGGGAAGAGAAACTCCCTTCCACGCACCCAACCGCAAGCCAACAGACTTATCACGGTTGATCTTGGCCCCTGTCACCGTTTCGTACCCTCTGATTTCTTTGCCGACTTCGTCAATCTCGGCCTTACTCGACACCAGAACCGAAACGTCGTCAGAATAGGCGGAATACCTGGCCGAGGTGGTAGCACCAGGTAGTGAAATTCCCCGCAGGACCGGATTCGTCTTCAACCTACGAAGGAACGGTTCCAACGCAAGCACGTAGAGTAAAGGCGATAACGGACAACCCTGACGAATGGAGCGAGACAATACGAAAGGCTTCGATCTTACCCCATTCACTTCCACCAGCGCACCGGGAGTTGCATACAAGAGGCGAATCCAAGAGTGAAAGTACGACCCGAAACCAGCGGCTGAAAGGACAGACTCGAGGAATCGATGGTTAACCCTATCGAATGCCTTGGACTGATCTAAATTGATCAGCGCGGCTTCACTGTCGACTTGCTCAATGATCAAGCGTACCATATGAAGGTTGTCCTGGATAGTCCTGCCCTTCACAGCACAAGTCTGTTCCGAGCCAATCAGACTAGGCAGGACAAGCTGCAAACGGCGGGCTAGGATCCTGGCCAAAATCTTTAACTCTGCGTTTAACATAGTTAAGGGCCGAAAATGACCTATGCCATCCCCACCGTTCTTATCCTTGCGTAGTAACTTGATCACACCCCTGGTGAAGCGTTGAGGTATAGACCCCTCATCCAGTTGTTGAAAATCAGTTCCAGCAGAGGGACAAGCACGGGCGACTGACTCAAGTACAGTTCGTAGGGAAGACCATCTAATCCCGGAGACTTGTCCCGGCCAACTAGCTTCAGCGCTTCCCAGATTTCATCCTCTGTTATGGGCCCCTCGCGCCCAGCCGCTTCAGCCGCCTCAAGACGGGGAAAGTCAGCCAAATAGGTGGCGAACTGAGCAGAGCTCAGACCGGGCTCCCTGGTGAAAAGTTCCTGAAAGTAATCACGAAAAGCCTCACATATGCCCGCGTTTGTAGTCACGGTCCGATTATCCGGCAATGTGACGCACGCGATATGTTGTTGGGTAGCTTTCCTGACTTCCTCCAACCGCAGTTCAGCGGGCATATTCGTCGCCTCGCAAGACATTCTTTTTAACCTAGCCCTAACTACCCGAGCTTGGTCCTTCCTGATAAGCAGAGAGGCCAGCTCGGCCTTAGCTATGGCTACGTCCCCACTAACACGGGGTTTAACAGCCCGATCAACTTTTTCTTCTACTGTCTTTTGCTCTGCTAAACTAGCTAGATTGAGCCGACGACTATAGTCAGTAGCAAAAGACCTAATTTTTTATTTAAGTTTATCCCACCACCTGTTCCCAATGACAGCCCCCGTCAATTCCCGCTGAATCATTAGTTTCAGCTGGTACTGGAAATCTTTGTCATCAAACAATGATGCGTTCAATTACCAGTAACCAGCCAACCTAGGCTTAGGCTTATCTAAGTTTACCCGGACCCGGACGAGCCTATGATCCGAATAAACTATCGAATGAAAACTTGGACATTCTAAGAGCCCTACTTCGACTCTCTTAACTAAAACTCGGTCGAGGTAACTGGAACGTACCACGGAAACCGAGCCGCCACTATTTGTCCAAGTCCACACTATTTCCCGCGGATGCTCGTTACGATACTTATCGACAAGATCGAACTTGTCGGTAAAATCCCGAAACGGCCTCACTTCAGGATTGTTAGTATCCGTATTTGAACCTATACGATCTAAATCGGGGTCAAGGACGGCGTTCTGATCCCCCACTAACACTACCGACTAACGAGATGTCATCAAAAACGGCTCGATCTGCCGAAACAAAGCAGGCCGCTCAGCATGGACATTGGGCGCATAAACCCCAATGAAACGTAAGGCCCTACCTTTTATGGTAACATCCAGGACGCAAAGTCTGCCCGCCGGATCTGCGAAAACAAGGGCACACGTCGCATCCAAAGACTTGCTTACCAGCCAGGAAACACCCCTCGAACGTCCATCAAAACATGCTGAAAAAAAGATGGAAATCTTTAGACAGAATCCTCTCATGATCGTGAGCAAAAAACCGGGTCTCCTGCAAACAGCATACATTCACCCCGAGACTCTGAAGATCACGAACGAGTCTCGCTTTGCGAGACTCTGATCTCAGGCCCCGGGCATTCAAACTAGCTAACCAGAGTGTCATGATTGAACCGATTAAGGTTGCGCCTCCACATTGAACATAGCCGGTGAAATCCCTCTTAGTGGTTTCATAGAGAAATGATCATACAACGGTTTTGAACTTGGAATTTTATTTTATTTTATAATTGGCTCTGTAATTTTAATATTAATTAAAATTGAGCCCTACACTAGTATCGTTTTTAATATTAAAATATTAATTAGGATCGGGTCTTTGGGATTTACCTTACTACTTTTCCTTTTGATTAATGGTTTAAGATATATATATATATATGGTCAAGTTGTGTTTATGCTCATACATTTGCTTTGACATATTTATATATAGTCATACGTAGACAGATTTGTTTCGCTGTATCACAGCTCATCAGTACGGTTAGACTCCG
>JBBBDQ010000598.1:7480000-7562500 GCA_037127315.1 Ascarosepion bandense
TTTCAGCTGCTTCAAGTGTTTTCCTCATCATGATGATATTGTCCAGCATTCACTGCCGTATTGAAGAACTGATATCACATAGCAATCCAGTACTCTCTTTTTTGTTTCTAGTGAAATTTTCCTATGTCTTAATACTTTACTCAGCTTCTGGATTGCAATATTCGCTATGCCAATTCTCCTTCGAACTTCTGTGTCGCACTTTCCATCTGCTGTTAGAACAGTTCCTAGGTATTTTAATTTTTGTAATTACTTGATTCTAATGTTTCCCACCTGTATTTGGCATTTTGGGTTGCTGTTTTTGCTGATGACCAGTCATACCCGCACAAATAAGCACATGAACAACACACACACGCAGACACACACACATATATATATCACTCTTTCTCCGGTGGTTTTGTTGAAGATGTATGTGAGACTGATTGAACTGGTTATTGTTGTTAGACTGCCACCCAAAGGATTGTTTTGAGTGGTGAAGACATGTGTAGCACTATCCATACTGTTTTGATCTGACATTAAGAATGGAATAAGGAGTTTTGAAGAAGGTTGTCTTGAGAAATCGAAGGAGACAAGAACCAGGACAAAGCTGCGTTTGATCCAGCCAGCAATTCTTTCCGATACTCCTCACACTTTTCCTATTTGTGGTCTTGTCTGTAAATCACTCGCAGGATTGAAATCGTCATAAACATTCGAACTGATTTCTGATTTAAACGCTCATACATCGAAATCGACGGGAGAGTCCATTATATATATATATATATATATATATATATATATATATATATATATAGTCATCCGCAGACAGATCTGTTTCGCTGTATTACAGCTCATCAGTACGGCTTAGACTCCGGTCGCTTCTTAACCCAGGACTGAAACCCGACGGAATTAGCGTCAGTCGACGATTCTACCCCTAGGCCACGAGCATCCAGTAGAAGAAGGCAGGCTTTTTAGCGCGTATAAACACGCCCAATAGCTAGGGTGCTCCAATTCATTATCGAATGAGCGGTATATATATTGTTGCGTATGCATATTTGCGCGTGTATTGCGGTGTATATTGTTTAGTTTTATGCTTCTGTAGCTGTGCATGCTCCTAGCATGTGCTACTTGGTGATTCACTGATGACATCAAAGTTCTCTACGTGAAATGGACTTCTTTACTCTTGCCAACGGATGTTATTCTCTTAATGTAAGACTTCAAAGAAAATTGAAGTTCAAGACTTCTCCAAAAAAACAACAACAGCAACAAAATAAATCAACAGAAAAAAATGACCGCATAACCATTCTGGTTGGAAAAGTTAAAAAAAAATAATGAACAAAAGCTGATATCATCCTTGCGTAATGTACAAGCTTGAAATAACTCTATTTAGTGTGTCGAGGAGAAGATTTAATCGGAGTCGAATAAAGCTCTCCTCACTTCTCATATAAGTTATTCTTAATATGGTTTTAATGGGAGTGGGTACTGATTCAATTGGATGTCGAACATTACTTTCTAAGCTTAGTTGAGACTGACACAAGGCAAAAAAATAATTGTTTTGTTTAAAACAAATACTTTTTTTCTTGACACTGACTAGTTCTAGCAACAAAATCTGCACAGCACTAACTTTAAATTGATGGATTAATGAACTGATATAATTATCTGGTAGAATATCTTTCCTAATCGGATTCAATTTTGGTTGAGCAAAAGTCTGACTATTGTATTTTTTGAGATGTGTGAACAAGTTGTTTGATTATCACCTCGTTTGCAATATGTGACCAAATTCTGCTTACAGACAGATAGCTGTTGGGACTTAATCTACACAGATTCCAACACTTATAAATAAATTTATGAATTAAACTTGCACTCTACTGTGAACATGCTAGTACTAAAAGACTAGATATGAGGTTTTGTCTTTTGTCAAATGTTCACTTATGTCTGAACCTGTTGTCTTTACGCACCAGTGCATATTGTTTACTATACCCTTGCTTGTTAGCGGATCCATGATTTAAAACTATGACTCATTCTAACTATTTTCTGTTAAATTGGTAAATTAACAAACTGTTGTGATGAGGCGGTAGATATTCTTCAGTGTCGCGCAAAAAAAAACAACAGTATTTTCATTGATGGAAAGATAAAAGTTATTTAAACACAGAAATCTTCATAGCAAACCTTGAGCTCACACATAGAGACAGGACATTTTTGGTTGCTAATTAGCCTAAAATAATGTTAAAAAATTACCCAATTTTCTTATAGTTACTTGTCTGGCAGTATTTTGCTGTGAATATGAGTGAAAAAGAAGAAACTTTTGTATAATTATAATTTGTTTTCTGATACGTACTTTATCTTTCAAAAAGTAAATTGCAATTGCATTTTATTCCAATATATGCTTAGATTATTTGCAATGAATTGCTTTCAATTATTTCGCAAATCTTCGACACCCTTTGAGTAAAATCCAACAGGTGCAATGATTTTTGACAAAGTCTTGAATTTGAATTTCATTCAAAAATATTTTCTTCATCAAAGAATTTTGCAGCATTCGCAAAAAGTTATATTTGTTTATTCTAATGTTAAGAATATAGAATAGACCTAGAAGTTCAATTATATTTTTGTGTTATCCTTCATTTACATCAGTATATTGCTATATAGGTCAGTGTTTCTGACTTGGATGATACTGCCCACCGGTGGGAGATTTTAAGTGTTGAGTAGGTGATGAGCAAGTGAACCTAAAATTGTGGGCGATTGGTAAATTTGGGGAGGGATACCGGATTTTTAGTATTAAAAATATATTTCAAAATATGCAGCCTGGAAAAATATTCAAAGGACATATGCTAAAAATTAAAAAAAGGAAGCTTACTAGAAATAACTGGGTGACATTTCTTGACAAGATATAAATCTTCCCGCAAACGATGTGTATTTTGATATTTTCTATAGGTTGAGAAGTGACATTTACATTTAAATAGTTCTTCAGTCGATATAACGTTTTTTTCATCTTATATAAATCATATAAGACCGATAACGACAAAATATTTGTTGAAATATTATTAGTTGTTAAAAGCATATATTAATTGAAATTTTATACTTATAAACGAAAATCGTTTAATATTTTGTCAACAATTGCAATGCTAATCCTAACCATAAAACTAATCTTGGCTATAAAACTAAATTATATATATATATATATATATATATATATATATATATATATATATATATGTATATATATATAGTTTTCAAGAGTCAAGTTTGTTTGTCTTCAATGCGATAGTCGCTGCATAACTCCGTGTAATTTGTTACCTCCCTTCAGTGTTTTTTTTTTTACGAACCAGTAAAAAACTTTTACCAAACAATTTTGGTATGCTCTTTTTTATTTTATACTTATGAACGAAAATCGTTCAATTTTTTGTCAACAATTGCAATGCTAACCCTAACCATAAAACTAACCTTGGCTATAAAACTAAATTATATATATATATATATATATATATATATATATATATATATAGTTTTCAATAGTCAAGTTTGTTTGTCTTAAATGCGATAACTCAGCGTTATTTGTCACCTCCCTTCAGTGTTTTTTTTTACGAACCAGTAAAAGACTCTTACCAAACAATTTTGGTATGCTTTTGAAAATTTAGTATACATGGTCGGAATATCCATGTGAAAGTGGGCGATGAGGCAAAAATGTTTCCGCCAGTGTATTGAATACTGCTGCCACATCTGGTCGGGTGCCCCTGCTATTCTCCTCGGGCTTCTTGACAAAATACAGCGGAGAATCTGTAATGTGATCGATACCGATTTAGCTGACCGTCTGCAATCACTCTCTCACCGGCGTGACGTGGCATCCCTGTGCCTCTTCTATAAGTACTTTCAGGGCTTCTGCTCGGATGAAGTTAAATCACAGGTGCCCTCTAGGTGTGAATTTGCACGAGATACTATATTGGCAACTAGGCCCCACACCGTTATAGTGAAACCGACGAAATGTAACCGCAATTTCTACTCCAACAGCTTCTTTTCTCGCACTTCCCGCCTGTGGAATTCCCTTCCGCATGATTGCTTCCCCGACGGCTACAACCTCCAGAAGTTTAAATGTAAGGTCAATGGACACCTCCTAACACACTAACTCGCACCCATTCCCTCCAACACTCTTCCTCCGTTCCACCTAACTCGTCTGTCACCCTCCCTCTGACATTTGCTATACACAATCGCTCTATGTAACCCCCTGCGCTATAGTGCCAGTGGACTGCCTTGCTTGGGGTGATATGATTAAAAAAAAACTCCTGATGTAGATACATAACAATTTCCCTATTGACGAGTACTGGATACATTTGAGCCAAACATTTATGGACACGTTGCAGGTCGTAAAATGTGCATTTAGTGTTTGGTTGCATTTATGTATAACAGCACAACAATTTCACTCTCTTTATTTCATTCTCTCTCTCTCTCTCTCTCACACACACACACACACACACATACACACACACTTCATTAATCTTCTTCGAGGGAGATAAAATTTTATAGTATGTTCTGGAGATTTATCGTTGCATATCTAATTCTTTTTGTGACTTACGGGCACATAATACTGAAACAACAATTCCCATACAATCACCTAAGTTAAGCAACGTCAACCCTAGTCAGTATCTAAATGGATGACAGACAGATAATATCAGATGCTGTAAGCTTAGATGTACGGTTAGTGTAATGCATAACGCGTCGAAATTGTCAGTCGGAAACACTTATTAAAATTTCTGATTGGCATATTATATTCACTTGCACGCAAAATACAAATAGAAAATGTATGGCCCCAATTTTCCTTCATCCAGTTATGGGTTAATTAGTAAGACTTTTATCAATAGACCATTATTATTTCAAAAAAGTTCTTAAAATATTAAAATATTTTCTGGCTTTATATAAGCTGGAAATGGTTCATAAACTTTAGAAAAGGAATTAATCAGTCAGTAAAAGACAATACATTTACGTTGAAAATTGTTGTATGCAACTTATTTCCATCGCCATTTATGATATATTTAAGTAACAATTAGGATGATACGTTAATCATTAGAATTGTCACAGCGAAAGGTAAATTCGTTATGACTCATCTTAATAAAAAATTGTTAATTAGCAATCTCCTTTCATATATCGAATCCATTGCTAAATCCGCTGCTATGAAAGTCGCTTCCCTGTGCAGGGCCCGGAAAATTTTCCCGTCTGAATCTATCCTGCACATATATAAATCTACCATCCGCCCGTGTACTGAAAATTGCTGCCACATCTGGTTGGGTGCCCCTGCTATTCTTCTCGGGCTTCTTGACAAACTGCAACGGTGAATCTGTAATGTGATCGATACCGACTTGGCAGCCCGGCTACAGTCACTCTCTCACCGGCGTGATGTGGCTTCCTTGTGCCTCTTCTATAAATAATTTCACGGCTTCTGCTCCGATGAACCGGTGCCCCCTAGGTACGAATTTGCACGAGATAGTATAGATTAGCTACTAGGTCTCACTCTTTTACAGTGAAACCGATAAAATATAACCGCAATTTCTACTCCAAGATCTTCTTTCCTCGCACTTCCCGACTGTGGAATTCCCTTCCACATACTTGCTTCCCCGACAGCTACAATCTCAAGGAGTTTAAATGTAAGGTCAATAGACACCTCGTAACAGTAACTCGCATTCATTCTCTCAAACATTCTTCCCATCTACCCAACCCCCCTCATCCTCGGTAACCCTACCCGTCTATCACCCTCCTTCTGACATTTCCTATATTTAACCACTCTTTCTCATCCTCGGTAACCCTACCCGTCTATCACCCTCCTTCTGACATTTCCTATATTTAACCACTCTTTCTCATCCTCGGTAACCCTACCCGTCTATCACCCTCCTTCTGACATTTCCTATATTTAACCACTCTTTCTCATCCTCGGTAACCCTACCCGTCTATCACCCTCCTTCTGACATTTCCTATATTTAACCACTCTTTCACATCACTGTAACCTCCTGCGCAATAATGGCGGTGAAATGCCCTTGCTTGGGGTGAAATGATTAAAAAAAATGTTAACATATATGCTGCCGTACAAAGAGACTAGCCGTACATGACGACTCTCAAATATTCAAGTTAAAATGAAGGTTCCCTGCTATATTTGCTGTACTAGAACGCGACACAAAATCGTATTTAAAGTATTAAATTTATGAAATAAATTCAACAAGCATATCTTTTCTTTTTACTTGAATTTTAATAAAAAAAATGGCGGCGCTATAATTTTGATTAACTACCGCAATGCACAATACCTTATGAGTGACTGCTGTGTTTTCGGTAAGCAATAACAGTAGTTTAAATAACTTTTCCCCGTTAACCACAAACTCCTTCTGTTCTCGAATGCGATCTTGTGTGACGATAGTTCGGGATTACATTTTTGACAAATATACATTTTATCTTTGTGCAGTCACAACACATATTATCTAAGCATATTATAAATGGAACTTTGTCTGTATGTGTGTATATGTGTGTTTATTTTAGTTTTTGGTTCGGGTTTGGCTCTAAGTACGTGTAATTGTAGTTCTTAGTCTCAGTCATGATACCATTTAATCAGAGGACTTATTTAGCCCTCAAAATTTAGTTTACGACAAAAAAGCTTATTTGATATCTATACCAGGAAATCAAATTTTGACTTACATCCATTCATTTTTCTTTCAGTCTATGGTTTCACTTTAACTGGAAAAAACTATTGCTTTTTAGTCTTTCGTGTCAACGTCCAAAGAGTCTGAACTCCAGGAACATTGATTAGTTTTAAAGCTTTCATTACACCCGAGCAACGCCGGGCTATACTGCTACTGATGAACATAACTGTCGAAAATGAGATTCAGTAGCCTATCACTTTTAGACCTGAGCGTAGGCAAAGTAGTTTATCTACGATGAAACTAACTACAGAAAGTAGATTCAGTCATATAAATAAAATACGTGTAGATATTTATATTCATCTGTATTTTTATGGCAAACATTGCTGTAGACAATGTTAGACAGTCATATGTCTAATATCAACAAAGGTGTAAAAAGTGCATTCAGTTGTTTATCAATGATTATCAATGATGAACCTACATGTAAACAACAAAATTACACCCGATCAACGCCGGGCTATATAGCCAATATTTGATAAGAGTATCTTTATTACACTACAATTTTATACCAGGTGTATAAAACGGCCTCCGATTTTTGGAGTGATTTTTAAGTTGAAAATGTCGTATTATATGCCGACACTACACAAACTAAAATGAGATAAAACGAAAATGGTTGTTTATAAGCAGTAATAATGTCGCATATATTTGCTTGAAAATGTTATTCATGTCTGAGGATTATCGAGGAATTTTTTTTAAAGAGCGTCTGAAAATTGCTTGAGTTTTCTCACAGCATTTGAAGCAGTTATAAGGAAAATACAAAGTAGAAATAAAAAAAAGATATATATAAAAAACCGCTGAAAAATAAAAGTTGTTACAGTTAAAATATCATTAGAGCATATTACACTCGTCAACACACGCATTCACACTGATATGATGTCTGTGAATCGATGTCGATCTATGATACCACCTCATCCAACCCTCAAATAAGGCCAGATCGGATGTGTTTTTTTAGTCTTACATTCTCTTGTGCAGATGTGGCAATTATAGGGATCTTTTAAACATAGATGATTTATAAATGTAGAGTAACATGTAATGAATGCCCCCACCTCTGAATGGGGCATCACTGAAAACATTTGGGTGCTGCTCTACTTAGGCGGATAAGACCACATTCAACATCTGTCTATATTTCTAAAATGTGGTATTGTAATTATTTACACTTTTCGGGCTGTTGTCTCAATCATTATTACCATATTCATGACTTTTCGGTCGTTATTTTCTCCGGTCTTCTTCACGTGATATACATCGGAATCTTGAATCGAACCCTTTATTTAGTCCCCATGGGTAGATTCTTCTAATTCCGAATGCCTTTCAATCAGTGAAGTGCCATACGTGTTACACACTTTAGGCGATCCTTTCTCGAAAGAGACATGACTGACTAAACACTAGGTAGACATTGCTTTCTGAGGTAGACTGATTGCCAGCCAAAGCTTTGCACCTTTTGGGACATCGCATTCATTATATATTCAGATCAAGACTCATACGAATATGGATCTATTATGCACAAAACGATTTCGTTCAATTTTTTTCTTACTATTGTGAACTGTTTTCTGTCAAGATGAAGGATACTAAGTAAGGTTTACAGATTCATTTATCATGGTTATCTTTAAACAATCTTTATATCTCAACTTTGGCCTATGCAGTGGCCTTCTTCCTTTAACCAATTCATTCTATCGAAACATCTTAGATAACTTACCCCATTTAATCCTGAGCACATGACCATTTTATCACAGTCGGCGCTGAAGGATGAGAGGCTCTATACTCGTATTTTAAATAAATTATTTAATTATTTTGTACGTGTCTATTGGATATTTCTTTTTATTTTAATTAATTAATTAATTAATGTTATTTTCTTTCAGTTTTCTTTTGAAATCTAAATTCAAATTTTTGCTTTGTCAAACACGTGGTAGTGCATAAAATTGGAAAATGTTTTGCTTTATTTCATAATTATAAATATTTTAAAAATGCTTCAAGAAAGTAAAATTATGAAATTTAAAAAAAATATATTTTAACAAATTTGCTTATATTTGAATTATCGTAATACTTATTAAACTATTTCACATCATATTTATACGTATATATATATATATATATATATATATATATATATGTGTGTGTGTTTGCGTGTGTGTGTGTGTGTGTTTGCGTGTGTGTGTGTTTGCGTGCGTACGTGTGTGTAATTTATCAAAGATTAAAATTTTTTTATGGATTTCTATATATTTATTTAAAAACATTTTTATCAACACAGAAAAGACATGGATAGAAGGAAAAAACAAATATTATATTTTAACCCCATGCTGAAGGATTATATGAAGAATTGCTTTTTATTCTTATTAGAAATGGATAAATGAATCTCTCGATTTCGTGCCATTCTGTTAATGAGAAAAGGATTTTCCTTTAATTTTATTAAAAGAAATAAAAAGAAAATGACAGGCAAATACAGCAACAAGTTTTGGCTCGAATTAAGAATTGTAAAAAAAGATACTAGAATAAATATTAAAAACTTTGAAAAGTCATTCATTTTCTTTCTTCTTTAATCACGAAAACGCCAATTTAGGGAAATTAATTATTCAAGCATGTACAAAATACACAAAAACACATCTCATTCTTTCGTTTCCGCATCCGCTGAAGCCTTGAATGGGGAAATGCATTATCAAATTCATTTTTTTTAAAAATCTATTTTAGGAAATGTTTCCTTTTGTCTTAGTTTTAAAAACTTATCAACACTGTCAATATTTTTTATGTCCTAATGTAAATATATATATATATATATAGATGAAATGATTTGTTTGAACATAATATTTGATCGATACTCGTATTAAGTAGATATTCTGTTTATAATCAAACAGTGTGATATATTTATTTCTACCGGCCTGATTATTTACGATAAACTTTTGTTACTAAAATGTGTGTCATTCGACAAGATTTTAACCTGTTACCCTAATCCACATAGGATTTCAAATTGTCGGTTGTTTATAACCAGTTTTGTTAATCTTCGTTAATTTCCGTAAACTTTGGGTCCTCTTTACCTGGATTTAAATATTAAATTTATATTCAGACACAATGCCCCACGAACACACAACCACACACACTCACACACATTTTATATATATATATATATATATATATATATATATATATAGAGAGAGAGAGAGAGAGAGAGAGAGTCATCCGCAGACAGATCTGTTTCGCTGTATCACAGCTCATCAGTACAGTTAGACATCCGATTTATCATTATACATGCCTAATAGCTGAGAGTGTTCTGATTCATTGCTGAATGAATGATGCATATATGCTAGAGTAGCTACTGTTTTTCAAAGTTTACAATTCGTCCAGAGTGCTCAATCAGGGTGTGAAAGCGTATATATCAACATAAGGAAAACTTATATTTGTAGACGCGTTTCGGGATTTCTATATCCTAATCTAAATTCTGAAATGCCAATTGCCTCTCTAATCGTCACTAATTCTATCCTCCGGTCGCCAGGTAGTCTTTCTCTGCTGTCACTGCTGATCGTATAATAATTTGATACAATTCGATAGATGCACTTTTAAGAATTTTCCGTCTAAGTAAATTATTTTCTCTTTTGATAAGTGTGACATTCTTTAAATCAAAATTGGGTTTGGATTTATTTCGATTTATAATTACTGAATTTGATTAATTGTGTATATAATTTTTTTAATCTCTGGATGTTTCACAAATGAATTTCGAGGAGTGATTGTGACACTCTATTATATATTTCTAGTTCTGTCAACATCCATAATAGTTTGGGATTTGTTTGTATTTATTTTAATATTGTTAAGATAAGATAATATAAGATAGTAAACGTTAAGGAGTATGTAGACCGTATTATATGTCTGTTCAATGTAATCTATTGTCATTATTATTTTTGTTAATAATGCCATTATCTTTTGTATATATCGTATGACTTTCTGTTAGCAAAGAGAACGAAATAATCTGGAATACATGTATTGAATAAATTAAGGAAGGTTCATGTGATATCAGATTATCGGCTTAAGAGTTTCACGACGAAACGCTTATTAGTTTTGATTAATCTATTGAGCTTAATAATTTATCTCATATTTATACTTATTCTGAGCATATGTAAAAGTGACAAGACGTTGGATTCGATAGTTCAACAAATCTGAACTCACCAATTCTTTTAAAACTTTGCCCAATTTGAACAATAACTTTATCCGAAATGATGTTAAAGTTTTTAAAACAGCTTTCTATTTCTCGATAACGACACCGTTCTTTGGCAAAGGAGGGCGGTGCAGACACTATCCAAAACCCGGCAGACAATTTTCTGAAACCTATTGCTTTTGGTATCATAAACTCTTCTCTTTTTAAGTCGTCAAACATCACAGATACACTTTGAATTGTGTATGAAAAATCGAAAACAAAATCACTAAAAATATTTTTAAAAATCACTGATCTAAATGTAAAAGCAGAATGAAATAGGTTTGCCAAAAATTCGTCTGTGCTATTTTCTGAATCATTCCAATCGTCTGAATATGGTTGAAAATAGCCCAGAAAACACAAGAACGTAATTGTGACGGACAAAATGGATACGTATTGCGATGAATAATTCTAAAGTGTCTCTGACAATATTGGAAATCGCTTTCCAATGAGTTACTCCTGTAGGGCTAATCGAGACGTCGATGTTGAAAAAATTTTGAAACTAAATCTAACATTCACAAATAACTGATGTTGATTGAGAGAATAAAAAATGAAATGAATATAAAAAAAATAAGAAATCATATGAAAATGACAAATTAAAATAACAAATTAAGTATGAATAACAAGATGCCGTATGAAAATGACGTTCTCAGTTGTAAATCGTCTTTATTCTTGATTTGCCCTCCATTCTTGAAGATCGCTCTAACATGGATATGGGGAGATGAAGTTTAGAATTGTCAGCCATATAGATCTTCTATTTTTATTGATAATGGCGTTCACCATACCCTTTCCGGAAGCTTCTCTGTTCTCAACAAACTCGAAAAAACGCGTGATTAAAAAAAGGAGATCTCTTCGAAGACCCATAGTCCCATCAAACACATCAACAAATAATATCTGTCTATATTTTTTATATGAGTAATTGTAATTGTAATCATTTAAACTCAAGGCACATAAGCCAGTGAGTAAAGTTGAAGAAATCTAGAGACTTTACCCAAATACTTGTGAGTTCAACACCTGACTACAGCAGAGATGAGCAAAAATAAAAGATGGAAATTTGAATTTAAAATGGAGATAAATTATATTAGGATATCCAGAAAAGGCACGACATGTGTGACTAAAAGAATCTACACAGGTAGACGATATAAATCGTTTGGTTCTAAGTTCCAATCAACTGAAGAAGGCCGGGGCGTACAACGGTCGAAACGTCGTGAACTTGGCAACAAAGATGATAGCAGTCTGAACAATGTAAAAAGTGCAAATAGCAACAAATGTATTATTCGGTTATTGCCCTAATTTCATGTTCAATTTTATTAACTATACAATTAATGTGCATTGCGGTGGAATAGATATCGACTCGGAATTACAAATCGGAGAACCGAGTTCCAATTCCTTGTATTCACAGACGCACAAATACCCTTGGGAAAGGTAATAATCCGTCTCTTCCCTCCATTTATGGGTTAAATAATCGGACATATTTGGTTGTATAGCCTTGGCTGGCAACCAGTCTACCACAGAAAGCAATGGCGACCTACATAATCTTCTGTCCTGTCAGCCATGTCTCTTTCGAGACATGATCGCCCAAAGCGTGTATCACATATGGTACTTAACTAACTGGTTAAGAAATAATTAACTTGTGTTTTTGAATATCTCTCAAGAATTAAAAAATTGCTGAGTTAGCAATTTTTTTAAGGGAATCTAAAATCGATCCTGAATAATCATTGTATTCCACAATTGCTTGCTTTCCCGCCAGTGAATTACATTTATAGTTTGGTTCATGTGTTTCGTCGTGTCCACGAAATAGTAATTCTACGCTGGCCAAAATTTCAATAAAAGGAATTAAACTTTTCAATATATCATGAGTGTTGTCGACTGATCTGTTATGTAACTGAATCGAGGCACTTTCCATTGATCACTCGGTTTATAAATACCTTGTCGGCCAAAGGTTTTTTTACAGCAATTACGGAATTCAGATGGTTCCAGGAGTTTTTGTTTGTAATTTTGTCAAGCCTGTAATCAAACTTCAAATCGCAGTAACCGTTTGTTGTTCATATGTTGACAAAATAAAAGACATGGAAAAAAAAAAACGATTTTTTCTCAGAATGGTGCATTCCGTTGTTTAATTTCACTGTTCAAAGTAATTGTAATCAAAATAACTTGATTCTTATTTTGGTTTTGATTTTCATTTGTCTTCTTTCTTCCTGGAATTATAATAGTCTTCTTGGAAAAGGCCGGGGAAATACAAAAGAAAACGGATCGAATAGACATTATGCCATTCTGTGGCTGAATGATGTTATAATATTTTCAAATGAATCAAAGATTATAGCCTAAAAAATAGGTACTAGTTTACGTAACTTTTAAAGAATAATTTTATTTAAAAAAAAACTAAATATTACTCAGTGGAATGGATAAACATTTTATCATTTTTATTACAAAAATGAATTTTGCCTTATATTTCAATTTTGCTCCTGGTGTGATATAGTCACGAATAACACTTAATAACAGTTTCATGACTAAATGTTTATCATAAAGGAGAGATAAAAATACTGCTTTCATATTTTAAAAATATTTATATAATAGCTGTATATTCCAGCTTTGCCCGGGGATTTTAGTGACTATGATGAAATGGTAAGATCAGGTGATTATTCAAAAAGCTCCAGTATGAAGATGCCGCGATGCGTAAGTTAAAAAAAAGCAAAGTATTGGTTTTTGTTGTATTTGTAAAACGGGATTCCTGCTTGGTCAATTTTGTCAATAAACGAGAATGATGTACGTACGGTTAGAAGAAAAAAGGCGTGCGTTACGTAAGCCTGTAATGGAATGCGATGATATTTTAAGGTAGAAAAAGTGGATGCATTGGGTCGACAAATTCGGAGGCGTAGAAAACGAGAAATTGTTATGGCATATGATAAGGTAGAAATTGTTATGGCATAGGATAAGGTGGAAATTGTTATGGCATAGGATAAGGTAGAAATTGTTATGGCATAGGATAAGGTAGAAATTGTTATGGCATAGGATAAGGTAGAAATTGTTATGGCATAGGATAAGGTAGAAATTGTTATGGCATAGGATAAGGTAGAAATTGTTATGGCATAGGATAAGGTAGAAATTGTTATGGCATAGGATAAGGTAGAAATTGTTATGGTATATGATAAGGTAGAAATTACAAAAATGACCCAATTTTTGTTGGAATACACGAAGCGTTTCGGAGGAATAAATGATCTCAAAAAGCAACATTTTTTATTAATTTTTGCCGCACTCTGTGTATCAATGGAAATTTTTGTTCATTTGAGTGAAGACGTTTAGGGAAATGCATAAAAGAGCGCAAAAGACCACACGAAATTATGTTTGTCGTTTTTTGACGAACCCTCTATAGCGATTTGAAAAGATTTTGTGTACATCAAAGGATCAAACCTTGATCTAAAAGTTTCCAAATTTTGTTTGAATTCACCTAAGGCGTCTTGGAGGAGAAATACCAGTAAATTCTGAGCCTTTCAGTGATTACTGCCATGCCCTGTAAATAGATAAAAAGATTTTGCGTACATCAAAGGTTTATATTATTTATTCAATTTTGATTGAACTTGGAGAGAGTGTTTCGGAGGATTAGGTTTCGTTAGAATAGAGAAATACAAACGCACACACAGACACACATATACATTTTTATAAGTATAGAAATCCACTGCTAGGAAGATTAGATCACTGTGTTGCGCCATGTTATTTTTTTCCGCCTGAATACATCTTACACATATACAAATCAACCATCCATCCGTGCATGGAATACTGCTGTCATATATGGTCAGTTCTCCTGCCGTTCATCTCAGTCTTCTCGACAGACTCCAAAGGAGAATCAGTCATGTGATAGGTCCCGACTTGGCTGTTCGACTCCTGTGGTATTGAAATCACAACTCATTGGGACAAGTCACAGGAACTAATCAACGTCTATATCCACTGATCTATGTGTCCTTAAGGAGAACAACTGTATTTATTGGGCTTATAAACCTAACGTTCAGTAATCCTTTTTTTATCAGAGATCATATTACCAGAGATCACCAGAGATCATATTGCAATGTTGACACTAATTATTTTCTATGGCACTCCGTATTACTGGTTCATATATTATATAAATTTCTATCATTAGTCGGCCTAGAAAATTTTTGTAGCCTAGCATATGTGCTTATTCTTTAAGTTTACGTATTTTACAGTGGCATTCTCGTGAAACTTATCAAAGATGCTCCCATCCAATGCAACCAGATTATGAGCCTGGATGTGGTGAGTCTGTTCACAAAGATAACCAAGTTGGAGTCATTATCAGTAGTCAGGGACAGACTGACCTCGGACTCTTCCCTAGGAGAAGGTACCACTGTTTCGCTAGATAACCTGATGGAGATGCTGACACACAGACAACACACTTCGGAATGGGATCAGATATATATCAGCAGGATGAAGGCTTAGCAATGAGCTCGCCATTATCTCCATCACTGGCTAACATATAAATAGAATACTTTGAAGAGATAGCATTAGAATTCACAGTTCTAAAGCCATAGCTGAGATGACACCTTCATACTATGACCACACCGGAAGTAGGTTCAGTAGGTTCAGATTCTACATGACCAAGTGAATTCTATAAGATCATGGAAAAAGAGAGTGAGAACAAACTGGCATTCCTGGATGTGCTAACAACGCGAACAGAGATGGGGTTCAAGACATCCGTATACCGAATGCCAACATTTACCGAACAATACCTCAACTCCAACTCCCACCACCCATACAATGTAAAGAAAGTGATCATCCGCTGCCTTCAAAAGTCATAAGCGGCGACCAAGAGTCATACGAACAGGAAATGGTCAGCGTAAGCAGTATCCCACAACGAAACAATTATCCAGGGTACATGACAACAACTCCAACATACATGGAAGGGAAGATGCACGAGGATAACAACTCTCAGAAAACAGCCTCGCTCTGTCTACCCTATATGAAGGGGTTATCGGAGAATATACAAAGGATCTGTGGTCCATATAATATCAGGACGATTTTCAGAAGTGGTTCTATACTTCGCAGGTACCTCTCCCGAGTAAGACCTCTAATAGAGAAGAACATGTCTAAGGTATGCGTGTACTCTATTCCAAGAAACTGTAGAAATAAATATAAAGGAGAAGCGGGCCACCCCCTTAAGGTAAGGCTACAAGAACATCGCAAGCCCGTAAAACGAGAGGAAATAGAAAAACCAGGCGTAGCTGACCACATATTGAGGGAGAAAGAGGATCCCCGCCCCCTAAGGGATGAAGTTGAAATAATAGATAGAGAACGCCACTGGAAACTACGTAAACTTAAGGAATCAGCACATATGCTACGCTACAAAAATCTTCTAAGCCGACCAAGCATAGAGATGATCACAATATGCAAACCAGTAATACGGAGTGCCAGAAAAAGTCATTAGTGTAAAAATTGCAATATGGGCTCGGGAAAAAAAAGTACTAGAGAAAACCACTAACATAAAAAAGTGCAATATGAACTCCGGTAAAAAAAGGTTTACTGAACATTCGGTTTATATGTCCCAAAAATTCAGTTACGGTCACATGGCCCAGTGGATATAGACGTTGGTTAGTTCCTGTGACTTGACCCAAAGAGTTAGAGGTCAATTCCAGGCTACAGCAGTCATGAACAAGTAACTTACAGAGATAGATGGAGATAACACATGACTAACAGAAGAGGCACTACTACGCAAGAAATGGAGTTCATATACCATACCCCAGTGATCGTAATAAAGGGTTCGGTTCGAATTTCCTAGTATCTGAAGAAGGCCGGAGCGCACAACATCCGAAACGTTGTACAAATGGCAAGAAATATCAGGACAATTGTGCGAATAATATAAATACTGTAGATACTACCTCATCTCAGAAATCTATGTATTTATGGTGGCTAAAGTTAGCTCATGTCGCTTAAGCATAGTTGTAAACGATCTATTTCCCATCACTGCTCGCAATTTGCTTCTAATAGGGAGCAGTTTCGTTGGGTTTATACAGAAAACCACAGATAAAAATACAATCTTTTTATTTTCTCATGTGACACCAAAATATCCTAGCGATTTGAGTACTCATGCTTGACTAATGTCTAAGAGAAAGTTGAATTTGGTAAATTTAATGTTTCTACGAATTCCCGCGTTGTGTAATCATTATTTTGATTTAGTCGTATTCTCTACAGGGTGGACGGATGTGTGTCTGTCTGTCTGAGCGTTCTTTATCAATAAAGCTACACTTAATAACCTTGAATTTAGTGAACTACTTCCGTTCATTTCTCTAAACTGCTTTAGCATTTTCACCGTACAAAACACATATCTTTGTTATTTGAGAGGGAATTTGGCCTTTACGGAAAAAAAAAACATCAAGTATCTAAAATGGCAATTATAATCTTTAATTTTCATAGCCATGCAAAATTGACACGAATTAAGTAATTTTAAACTTTCTTTCTCAAAAGATAGTTTGAAGTGTTCTCTAACCGGAACTGTAAGTGTATTGCAGCTGTCGATAAATTTGACAGGTTCTAACGTCTTGGAACGTCAACAACTAAAAATAGGCACGAACTTTCTAGACAAATTTAATTCATAAAAAATAATTTCCAGTTCGCTCTGCATTGTATATTACAAGATTCAGTCAGTTAGTAGTCATATGTGATATAGGCTTTAGGCGATCATGTCTCGAAAGAGACATGACTGACTGAGCGGATGATTATTCCGCAGTAGGTTGTCATTGCTTTCTGTGGTAGAGTGGTTGCCAGCCAAGGCTATAGAACCCAATCTGTCCTATTATTAAACCCATAACTGGAGGGAAGAGATGGATTAATACCTTTCCGAAGGCTACTTGTGCGTAAGTAAATGCAAGGAATTCAACTGGAATTCAAACTCAGCTCCCCGATTTCTCGTTCCGAACTGATATCCACTTTACCACAAAGCACATCCTCGGTCAGTTAAGTGCCATACATGATACAAGCATTGGGCGATCATGTCTCGAAAGAGACGTGACTGACTGGGCAGATGATTATCCCTCAGTGGTAGCAATTGCTTTCTGCAGTATACTCAAGGGTATTTGAGTGTAAGCGTATAGCGGGTATCTCTTCTCTTATTTCATTTGTAGTGAGGGGTAGTAAGATTCCGTAGTAGGTTAACCGAATTTGGCCTTGTGGGAAGATAGCCCACTATAATTATAAAAGATTATAAATTCAAGAAAGGCACCTTTGAGTGTAAAATAACATTTATACATATATATATACATTTTAATTAATGTTTTACAATTAAAACAATACTTGGAATAAAGGTCTAACGAAGTTAGAAAGAGTTTATGGCGAATAATAATGAGCTGAAGGAGATAAAAAATGTTCAAGGAAGATATAACGCTGAAAGGTAAAAAGCTGTGTAGTATGATTAACGTTCATTATCAATTTGCCGTTTCTACGTTCAGTAGGTCAGCAAGTTGGTTTGTGGAATGTCTTAGAAAAGGTCAGTTAGTACTTTGAGAACAGGGCAGGAAGAAGGAGACGAACATAGTAGCCGCTCGACATATGTCAAGGAAGAAACTAATTACACTCTTTTCCTCTGTCTGTGCCTGTCTCTCTGGGTGCCTTTTGTGTCGGCCTTTTATATTTTCTCTTCTGGCTCAAAACGCTGGTCGTTTCGCATTTCATCCTTGTATTTGATTTCGGGATTCCCATTGGCTGATAAATAAAATTGGTAATTTGATCTTTGATTGATTTTTATTTTTCATCCGGAACATCTGCGCGAACTCGGATGCGCACGACGATTTTTATTCATTTGACTTTTAGTTGTGAGAGAGCACACATCCGGTTCATCGCTTTTGTTCGGTCGGTATCACCACAAGAGAATGAAACGAATTCAACTAGAATTCGAACTCGGCTCCCCGATTTCTTGAGCCGGTATCTACTGCACCACAATGCACATACAGAAAAAGTTGAAAGTTTGATTCAGAAAGAAACAGTTACTTATGACCAGTTGTATGTTGCCTGCTCAAGAGTAAGAAATCCTAAGAATTTATTCTTCACCATTTCTATTGTAATACTGCTTAGCTTGAAGTCTTATAAAAAATTAAATTGAATTAAATTAATTATCAAACTACAATGTACCGTTTTTGTTTAAGTATTTCCCCAAACAAATCAGTTTTTTCAAATACATCTTGTGTTGGTTCGGTAAAATGAAGGAAATGTAGAATTTGTAAATCTCGACACAAATGTTATAACTTTAACTAATAAACTTTAACTAATAAACTTTAATAATACTGAATATTTTAAGGATTTTAACATGAGTTAGCGTGCAAAGCAACTAGTAAAAAAAAATAACCTTTATGTGACATTAGAATAGCTAAGACGTTTCGTATTTACTTTTCAGTACCGAATAACCAAGCAAAATACAACTGAATGAGAAATGAAAGAAACTTATTAATTCACTAAATACCCGTTTCTCATCAAAATCTGTCCTACTCAACAAGGAAGTCTTTGAGCATTTTGAACTGGTAGGCCGTTCATTTTCGTCTCGCTCGGTAATAAAGTAAACTTGTAAATTCACTAAATACCCATTTCTTGTTTCAATCTGTTCGACTGTACGAATAAAGCTTTCAGTACTTGAATAGGCAACCCTTTGATCTTAGCCACGCTTGCCAATAAAAGTAGTTTGTAAATTCACTAAATACCCGTTTCTCTTTTGAATCAGTCCGACTCTACGAGGTAGAATTTAATTTCTTTGAATAGACAGGCCTTTGATTTTAGCCACGCTGAGTAATAAAAGAAACTTGTAAATTCACTAAATACAAGTTTCTTGCCAAAATATGTCCGATTTTACAAAAGAAGGCGTAAATTTCTAGATTATAGGCAGGCAAGTTTGGCAATCAAACATACTTGTAAATTCAATAAATATCCATTTCTTTTCTAAATCTGCCCAAGTCTACGAGAGTGGCTTTGAGCAGTTTGAATAGGTAAGCCTTTGATGTTCGTCACGTTGGGCCATACATACTTCCGGGGAATTTATGATGAAAGCGAGAATACTGCTTAATACAGCTGTAGGACGAACAGCAAAATATCTGATTTTCTCTGCCTTTCTTTCTTTGAGTTTCGAATTCTTTTATTTTATAGTCTCTTCTCAAAGGAGACAGGACATTAATTTACTGCTTTGTTCTCTTGCTAATAAAACAAAGTATTTCTATACTTTAATAATATGACTTTTCTACAATTTATTTTAAGTAATGAAGAAATTGGAATCCATGGGTTGCATAGACCGTTCCCCAAGATATACATAGGAAAAGTTATTGCATTACTTTTTCGTCCGAAATTTTCATAACATTGAATGTGCTTATAGATGAGCTCTGTATTTTAAATAACGTTTTATTTTTATTACTATGTATTATAGCTTACGCATCGATGAATCATAGTATTGATGAGGTGTTCTCCAACAGGGATCGAACCAGCAATCTTTTCTTAAGGAAAGTAACCGTTTGATTTATTATGCTTTACCGCTTAGCCACGAAGAGGTTCGTAAAGGAAGAAATCTCTATTTTTTAAGTAAATCATAACATCCTCACTAATCATTTTTATCGAGTATCTGCATATCTACTGTATTTTCTACTTGTAAGTAAACAAAGCATTTACTAAAGAATCAATGGATTAATTTTTATTTCGATATAATAGTAACTTCAGCCATTATTATTGTGAACACTCGCATTTGAAATAGACGCTGTTATTTTACTAAAAAAAAACAGCGTGTATTATGCTTATCTTCCTGCGCATTCACGAATCCCTAATATATATGCCAAGGTCGACAGAGAGAAAAAGAAGTAAAATGGGAGAATATAAGGAGAGAAGCAAATGATGAAAAAAGTGAAATCAACAAAACATTGTAAACACACACACACACACACACACACACACACAGAAACACAAACACACACACACGGAAACACGCACATATAGAGAAGCATACACAGACAAGTCCTGCGTATGAAGATAAACTATATTCAGCAGCAGGGTCTGTGATTAGAAGATAGTTAATTTTGATAAACATGGAACTACCTTTTAATTGTCACCCGGGGTGATGCACATGTTAAGATCAATGCTATGGGAAACTAGGAGACTCCAAAAGAAAAAAAATAATTATAAAAGTATAAAATACATTTTGATAGCAAAAATTGAATAACCAGAAGTAAATTTTTAAATAAGAAAATTTTAAAATCCAATACAATTTTTAGGAAAATGATCAAAAATAATTTCGAAATATTGTAGTTGAAGGTTACAAATATATTTTGTTGAAGCCATAAAATTGTGTCCATCAAAAAACTATAGAGGCTGATATGCCGCGAAACAAAATAATAAGACACACAAAGAGAAAAAAATCAACATCACAACTATAACGGCATAAAGTTGTAACCGTACATAAAAAAAGAAAGAAAATGCATTCAATTGCTGAAGATTGATGAGTGGACGGTATTTAGTGCATTTTTCTTGACACTCTGCTGTTTTTTTTCAGCGATTAATTAAAAGTAGCAAATATATACAGTGTGGTGTTGTGATAATGCTGGCGCCATGTTTGTTTTTTCAGTAGTTTTACTGATAAATGTATTTTGACAATTAGGTTTTTTATTGTAGTGTTCAATATCAAGGTGGCGATATATCGTTGGTTTAAAGCAAAGAATTTATCACTTTAACTGAGCAGATTCATGGTGACTTCGAAGTTTCCTGAAGATACCGTTTACTGATTAGCCTCGATGGGTGAAGACAATAATGTTATGTTCTTTCGAAACTTTGAAATCGGCATAAGCGTGCTCAGTTAAAATGACACATTTTTATTATATATATATTATAAAAATACTACTGCTGTCTAATGGTTTCATGTGGTATTTACCAATTTTATTCAGAACCTTCGACACAAAATATTATAATTATATGTGAAAATTATTTCAATTGATACAATAATTTATCTGCCGAAATATCCTCTCACATACTCTAGTACTTGATAATCGTTGAAGGTCACTGAATGTTTTATCCAGGTTTGTCGTCGCGTATATAATATCTAAAATGTATCAGATGTACATATTTACTTGAAATTTATTCATTGACATTGTTGCCATTATTTTCAATGATTAAATTCAAAAGATTGGCTAATTTGATAAAAATGCCTTAATTCACACTTCCGACTACATCCGTCTGTGAAGGTAGCAAACTAATCCCTATTTTAAACATTCAACATAAATGTAATTATACAACCACTACAAACACCATTCTGGTTTATATTGCAACAATTTTGGTCTGATTTACTCTATTGCTTCTGGCAGAAAGCGAATAATCTAGCTAGTTCACAAGTTTGAACAAAGGCCTGTACATCTAAACCCTCGGTCAGTATTACTTGTGGTTACGTGCTTCTACAGACATTCATTGCATCCAAACAATTTTGTTAACCAGATTCACTTGTGAGACAACCGATGATATTGTTTTTTTTTTCGTCACTTACCGACTGCGTCTATCCATATCAATATTTTCAATAAGTCCCATCACAGGCAAACAGCCTCCATGGTGGCCTAGGAAAAGAGGTTGAAACGCTAACGTTCTAAGAAGTCAGCTGTGTGTCAAATAAATTAGATAATAACGTTTGGCAAATTACTTTCGTTTGATGGAAAAGGATAGAGAAAGACTCTTCTCAACTTTTCCTTGATTTTAAAAGCCTAGCTCTTCTGCATTATTGGCGTAGATCAGACGGGCGAAGAAAGAAATATGTGGCACTATTTTTCCTCATTTGAGCTTTTCATTAAATCAAATGTTATTTTTGCTGCTTAAAACCATGCATTATTCTGACGAAAGACCATCTTTTGAAATTTTTCAAACTTTCTCCCATGTTCTATAATGCAATATGGAAAAGTTCCAATCACTTGATCCAACCAACACTTTTCTTGACCCAAACAATTGGGAGTTCAATCACTTGCTACAGCAGTGAAGGGCGGAAACATAAAGTGCTGAGTTAAAGGGAGATAACTAAAACATTTAGAAGTGGCTTACTCATGGAGCGCCAGTACTCGAAATAAATGGTTCAGTTTGAAATTACAATCCCCTGAAGGTCCGAGGATATAACGATCGAAAGGCCATAAATATATGACAATAAAGATGAAGACAACATTTCGAACAATGCAAATAATGTAATTAATTCTAATACCTTCCCTCATATATATATATATATCCGAGTGAATAGGGAACAAAGAAAAAAAGATTACAACGTCCAAAACATTAATTAAAAACAGTGCTGGATACATAATATATAGAGCTGTAAATATTTATTCTAAGTTATATTTTAGAAGATGTACAAATGTTTTTATATATATCCACTACAAATCGTACATTTGTTTACATAACAGCCAAATATTAAAAGCACACAACTCACCAAATATAAGAAAAGAGGCTTTCCATTCCTGTCCACACCACCTGAAGAGACATTGTAGTTTCAATGTCGAAAACTATGTACGATTTGTAGTGGATATATATAAAAAAAATTGTACATGTTCTAAAATATAATTTAGAATATATATATATATATATATATATATATATATATATATATATATATATATATATCAGTAAATTCAGATTACATTTAGGTAGAGACGTACCGGAAGGAAAGGTTAGTTAAAGAATGTGTGGAGAAGGTTGGTCAGAAAAGGTCAAGGAGAGAGAGAGAGAGAGAGAGAGAGAGAGAGAGAGAGAGAGAGAGAGAGAGAGAGTAGTCCTCTTTTTTGGGAGCGAAAATCAAGCAATGCTCCCGCGAGTTCAACTGCAGCGGGTAGGAAAAACTTCAGGTTCTCTAAAAGTAAAATTCTGATTCTAATCTAAACATATGATGATTAAATGAAAGGAGGGGAATAATTAAAGAAGTTTAGATCTACTTAGATGACGACAATTGCTAATTAATTACGTTGATTAAGAACTAAACTCTGACATTGATATTTTAAAATGCTATTTTTTCTACTAAGCACAGATTACATTTATCACTTAGACTATTGGACTCCATGCAGAGTCTCTTAACTTACTGTTTATCTACGGGTTTAGGAGTTCTTCCTTCAGTTCCTGGCATATTCGGGAAAAAGCTGTCTGAAATTTAAATTTAGTGTTTGTAAAAGGTTTGCATATGTGTATAAAATTGTTGTTTCCAAACCACCGCCAAAATTCTGATGTACACGTTATTATTTTTCCTTGTTATTTTTGTGGAAGATGGTAGCTTGGCGGACCACATTTGTAGATCTACATTAACACTCCATCAGAGATTTTTCCTTTATTTTGCAATTGCAGGGGGTATAACACTGATTTTAGTATTAGTTTGACATCAACTTCTGAAAACTTGGTTATTATGTAAAGTGATAATTTTGTACACATTACTAGCACAAGATTGGCTAATCTTTATAGTTTTTTCTATAAAATATTTTATTTGGAGTTTTATTTTTTGAAAAGCTTACATATTAATTTTAGAAAAGAATTTTCAATGCAAACATTTGATAGTCTAAAGAAACGGTGGGTTAAACCATTTAACCTTTCTTTTCCTATGTCTACTTTTAGCCTTCTGCGATTCATATTTGCTAGTGGATGCTAAGTAGATTAATTTATCTTTATAGCCTCTCCTCTGGAGGGATTTTTCGCATAGTTTTTTGTCATCGCTAACGGTCTTACAGTTAGAAGATAATCAGCTGACTCTAGTATTAACAGTTCAAGCATTAGGGTTTCATTTTTGTCATGGTACGTTTTAAAAGAATTATTATCGAGTTTGTGGGTAATACCTAGGTTATTCACAATTTTTAAATTGGAAGAAATTTCTATTTTTAATTCTAGCGTCTTAAAATTCCTAACGATTTTCCTCTGAAAGTTCATAGTATATATATATATATATATATATATATGTATAATATTAACTATAGTAATAATAATACCAATAGTAACAGAACTCTGCCGAAACTAGTATTAATTAAGTTATAATCTAAATCATTTTGTACAACCCAACGAGAACGAACTCGGAGGGTTAGGGGAAGTAAAAAAAGAAACAAACGAAGTACATGAACAAAAAGTCAAGCACTCGTAAGAAAGGAAAAAAACCCAAGACGAAAACCCTAACACTAAAGCTCTCAATACGAATGTAGAGCGAACAAAGACTGAAAATCTAAGCAAGAGCCAACAACCTACCACGGTTTCGCCCAACGCCTTGGTAGGTTGTTGTTAATATATATATATATATATATGTATATATATATATGGATATATATATATATATATATATATATATATATATATATATATATATATATATCCAGATGAACAGATGACGAGAAATTTACTTTTTTTATAAAAAGTACTCAATACAACATAAATCATACTGCATAATATAATTAAATTTCTTTTTTATTTAAAATAAATTTCATTTACATTGCGACATGGAAATTTCTACGTTTCGAGATTTATTTCGTCATCAAGCAATGTTCAATAACTATTGAATTTAGAAAACAATACGTTCGCTATTTAAGAAGTTAATATGTAGGAGGAAGACAGAAAAAATGTGTTTAATTTAACTAATCAGAATAGAGGTCGACTTTAAAATTTGAAAATATAAGTTATATGTTGTCGGATGTGGGTTTTTTTCGATGCTTACAGGAAAATGTCATTTTGTTGTTTTGTCTAGACTGCTTACATCAGCTAAGATGTATGCATTATTGCCTACAAAAAAAATTAAAAATTTCTATGCATCTCAGCAGTTTTAAAAACAAAAAAGAAAGAAAGAAAAAGTTTTAATTTTTGACCTGACTAAAACTATTACCCATATTCTAAGGTGAAAATTTCAAAGGTTTACATATGACAGTTATTTTATTAATGTCGTTTAATGTTCGCCTTAGAATATGAATTATAATTCTTCATAAAAGTATATCAATTAACTTACATATATACAGTACTTTGTTTTATATTATGATAAAACATTAATTTAATAGATATTAAAATTTATATACGTTAAGAATATGTGTAGAATCGATGAAGAAAACGCACTCTGAACGGAATAAAAATAGTTTAATCATACCAAAGTCCCTTTAAGTCACGTCAAAAATAAAAAAAATATTTTTCTTTCTTTCATCTTTGTTTTTAAAATAGCTGAGATGTATAGAAATCTAAGAGAATTATTTTTGCAGCTAATAATGTAAACATCTTACCGGATGTAAGCACTATCGACACTAGCCGAATAAAATGACGTCTTCCCGTAAGCATCGGAAAAAAACCACATCCCCTAACATATAACATATATTTTCAAATTTCATAGTTAAATTAAACACATCAATAAAATCTACATTTTTATGTTTTTCCCCTCCATATTGACCCTTTAAATAGCAAACGTATTGTTTTCTAAATACAAATGTAAATCATTTCCACAATTGAACACTGCATGATGACTAGATAAATCTCGAAAGGTAGAGACCTCCGTGTCCCAATGTAAATTAAATTGGTTTTGAATAACACACGCACACACACACACACACACACACACACATATATATATATATATATATATATATATATATATTATAGTTCCCACTTCAGCTATAATGAGTGACTCTTCAGAAATGAATTGAGTTCTCTCGGTGACTGGCGTCTGTATACACTGCTTGCATACAAGACGTTAAAATTTCCCTTCTCTGACCCCATGCGCCGATGGCTTAGGGAGTAGAGACTCCGACTGACACCAAATCGGTTCGCGTTTCGTTCCCGGCCAGAAGCAAGTGGATATGTCTAGCCACACTGATGAGCTGTGAAACAGGCTTGTATGTGGATGACTAATATATATATTAAACGCATTTAAGTAAACTCTCCGTTTATTTATTAAACAGTATATTAATTTATTTTTGCCTACCGGCCTAAATATTCTAGGATTCTTATTAGAGAAAGTTCTTCGACAAAATGTCAAAACTGCGTTCCCCTTAGACAAAATAAATTTGCTGTTGTAATCAGTAAACCTAGAAACATTTGTACGCATTACGCCAAACCCAAACTTTTAATTTCACACTAATTGCATTCATATGTATATTTAAAAGTCGTTATAAATTCTCTTAGACATAAGAGGTTACAGCGTATGAACGGATAAAAAAGAAAGAGAAATCTTTTAAGGAGCTAGGACATTAACAAAAGGGAATCAAGATGACAATAACACTGTTCAAGAATTTTTAACTTTCAAAAAATTACTAAGCTAAGAGTAGGTGACTTTTTAGTAATTAGGGTGCGCTGCTTCTGAATCTGCAAACCGTTTTTTTTCTATCGGGTCTCAATTTTTTGAAAATCGCATACGTAAATTAAGGCTTTTTAGACCAAATACTATAGTTTCACTTAATTAAATTAAGTGATTTTAAATGAAAGATTTAATGATTGTTTACCATGTTTTACAAATATATATATAACCATATTTAGATTTGCAAATAAAATATGCTATTTTAACTATTTATTTTTACTCACGCGATAAAATGTTTCAAAAAGTTTTAAAATTAACTTAAATTGCAAGAAAAAGATATACATAAGAAAAATGTAAACTGTGAACAATGTTTGTACTTAGAATTCTTCTTAGGCTTGCTCCCAGGCTCATCACGTTGTAGACTCCAAATACAATCTGCCAACCTAGCTGGGCTCCACTTTCCTTTGTAACGAGTTTCCATAGCAGTTAAGTTTTGGTGAAATCCTTCACCGTGTTCACCGCTTAGATCTGACAAATTTTCCGGAAAAAAAAAAAATTGCCTATTTCGATAGAGGAAGGAAACAAAACGAACAGCAAATATATGTGGTACGCATTTCTTGTCTTGATCTCCCACTTCAATTTCGAAATATAGTTTATCAAGTTTTTTGACGTAATTTGATATTTTTCGCTTGTAAGCCTTTGTTGTTACACATCTACAAATATAACAAAGACTATCTGGATTGTTATTACAATTTCCTCTAGGCATTTTAATTTATTTAAGTATTATATCTCCCTGAAAATAAAAAATATATATTAAAATATATTAAGTGATTTTGAAACTTACGTGTAAGTGTAAAATTTACATAATAATGTAAAAAATTCAAACACGCTGCTGTTTCCTGGGGGAATGGCAATTTTACGCAAGCAGATTTTCTCGTCATAAAGTCGACAATATCACCAAACTCAAAGGTGGTATTTCAGCCATGGCGATTTTAACATTTGTGACGATCTTTTTGTAATGTATTCACTCTTCAGGGTCATTTCGTTTTCTCAGAGATTAACACAATTGAAATCACTCAGCTAATTTACAAGTTTGTCTATATCGCGTATAATGATCTGTGCTAAAAAGTCTACCTACTTCCACCGAACGCCCATAGCCCAGGGGTAGAGTCGCCGACTGTCGCCATTTCGGTCGGGTTTCAATCCTGGGTAAAAAAGCAATCCGAGTGTAACCATACTGATGAGCTGTGATACGGCAAAACAGATCTGCCTGCGGATGACAATATATATATATCCAAGTGAATAAGGAAAGAAGAAAATATTAACAACGTTCAAAACATTAATTTTAAAACAGTGGTCAATATAAAAATAGAGTTGTGAATATTTATTATATTTTAGAACATGTGCAAATTACAATCTACTACAAAAAATACCGCTTACTACCTGATGAGACATTGTCCTTCAAATGTTGAAACAAAATGTTTACTTTGTAGTACATTGTAATTTGTACATGTTCTAAATTATAAAATTATAAAAAGTATCGACGAAACAGTATACAAAAAAAACCACGTGACCGACAGAATACAATTACAGACCAATTTCGCAAGCCAAGAAAAAAATTCCTAGATAACCGAAGGTACCGCTAAGTTAAACTTCAGATGCTAATGGGAAAAATCCACTCTCAAAATCATTTCAACTTGGTGGCCAGCATTTTATTTATTTATTTATTTATTTATTTATCTGTTTATCCATTTATAAAAGTGCTGATATAAAAAAAAAACCCACCAATCCCAAAAACATACTTACTTACCAATTTATAAACGACACCTTGGAGAACAGAAACAAAAAGGAACTCGATATGTAAAGTCACGGTTTTATTCGTCTGAAGAGAGTCAACTTTAGACTCGAAATAGGTGTAGCTTCGAAAATATCATTATAGACACTTAATGTATCATAACATATATAACAAAAACAACAAATATGCACTTTAAAGCAAATGTTCAAGGCCTCTCACATTTTTACTATATATATATATATATATATATATATACATACAGTCATCCACAGACAGATCTGTTTCGCTGTATCACAGGTCGTCAGTACGGATAAACATCCGATTGCTTTTTACCCAGGATTGAAACCCGACCGAATTGGCGTCAGTCAGCGATTCTACCTCTGAGATATGGGCGCTCGGTAGAAGAAGGGAGACTTTTAGCGTATGATGTATCATACACCAATAGCGAGAGTGCTCTAATTCATTACTGAATGAGCGATGCGTAGATGCTAGTGTAGCTACTGTTTTTTCAAAATCTACCATTCTTCCAGAGTGCTCAATCAGGGTGTGAGAACGTGGGCGATTATGCCACCTCCAAACAACCCATATATATATATATATATATATATATATATATATAAAGATAGATAGATAGATAGAGTGAGAGAGAGAGAGAGAGAGAGAGAGAGTTGTTGAAGGTGGCATAATCGCCCGCTCTCGCGTCGATGGAAAAATAAGAAAATATACCTAGTAACATACTTAAAATAGTTTGTTACTATCGCCGTGTGCTGATGAAAAATTCAATTGTTCGACTTTTTACTCCGAAAAAATGTTGACTGATCGATATGCGTTGTTATCTAAAATCTCGTATCGATGAAAGTATCGTCTGATAGGCGAGTTATTTAGGTCATAGAAAATTCATGTGCATTGTTTTAAATATTGCTTGATTGTTTGAGTTGTCGAAATGCGTTGGTTAAAGAGAATTAATTTAGATCTTGTAAAACTGTTCTAGGCTCGAACTTCAGCGACATGCAAGGGTGATTTCAAATACATATGTACAAATGTCCAATTAAATGCGATTATATTGCAACAAGACAATAGATATTAATAGTAATAATTAAAACTGATAAATCCATACCTCATCGCTAATCGGACTAATCTATAACCATCCCCGATAAACAGATGTCTTCTCAGGGATGTGCAGTACCTACATGGACTATTTGGCTTTAAACGCACACTTGGCTTTACGTGGAATGTGTGCATACAAACCATCGCTAAAGTTCAGGTATAATGGTTAGCTTTGTGTACTGTGTCCTTATGTTATCCTCTACCTTCATAAAAGCCAGATCAGGCTTTCAATAGAGGATTCTTTATCACAAGTGCGATATGGCTAGCCACTTTGATATATCACTACTTCAATGGAAAGTGCTCGGAAGAACTATATTTCCTTCTATCAATAAGGCAAACTTTTAAATCTAGTTTCTGGCAAACCAATTTACATTGTAGCAAACCTCCCAGATTCCACTCGTATTCTATCGGTGTGAAGTAAGTTCTATTCGAATATCGCGAATCACTGCCCTTGCGACAGAATTTATACGGGATGTTTCCTTGATCACTGCAATCTTAATCTGTTCAAGCTTGAGTTTTGTTTAACGGCATATTAACACCGCTGTGGGTTATTTAATGCCAAAAAGGTGGGATTTTTAGGTATTGTTTTTAATGTTCGGTTATAGTGAGACCGTTGATTTAGTAAGATTTTAATGAAAACTTTTTGTTTTTAATCTTTTTAATTTTAGGAAACTGAAAATGTCTTCTAGTTTTGCATTCAAAAATGTTTTGCCGAGAATATTTTTTTTTTCAAAAATGTGTTATGGTCATAAGTTTTCTTCAAAAATGTATTGTTGGTAAGATGTTTCTTTCAAAAATGTATATATTTCTATAAAAGTCTATTTTTATGTATATATTTCTATGAAAGTCTATTTTTATGTATTTATTTCTATAGAAGTGTATTTTTATACTTTCATAGTGTTTTGACCTCAGTTTGGAGGTTAACTATTTGTCCATAGCTGGGACCCAAACATCTGTCTGTTAAGCGTGTTCAGTGATTCTAAGCTTTTTTAATTTAATCGACCCATGATAATATAGCGATATATTTAAATTATTAGCAATAGCCCTACAACTCAAAAACTTCATTATTTTGATTAATTACATCATTCTTTTGTTGCATATTTGTCCAAAGATCATGAAATATTGACGAATGATTCCAAATATTTTCCCAGGCAAATGCAGAAATATCTACACCTGTGTTTTTTCTGAAATAATATTTTCATTAGACGTTTGAAAATGTGTCCGAATACTTTGCGTTTTTGCTTTTTATATTTTATACTGAATTTTATGTTTGAAAATATGTATTACTTTCGGTAATTATTGAATTTATATCAAGATAGACTAACAATGAGAAATATAGATTTGACGTAAACATCGGAAGTATTTCAAATATTTTGCACATGTCCACATACCTTCGTTCTCATAGGACTGAAGCAATCATATTCTCTTTTCAATACGGGTATTACTTGTCGCCAATCGCCACTTCTTGAGGTCGAGATTACTCATGGAATCCCTGGTGCCTATTTAAATACTGTTAAATCGTCTCTTTTATTTAACACACGACTGTTTCTTTGAATGTTTTTTTACAGGCATCGTCGGTTTTTCAAGTTTCACTGACGTTTATGGATGGATTACATTAATATCATATAAATTTTGATTGCTATATAAAATATTTACACATTTAATTTTGGATTATTATATTAGTTATCATTTAAAATTAAATTAAATAATTATCATATAAAATTAAGAATATTGTGTTGAAAGCAAAAACAGAAATAAAAATTCTTGTTCACGTGTGGTTTATTTCATCACATAAAAAATGTTTTCGAAATAATATATTTTCATTCAAATTTAATGTTATATTCCGGAAAGCCATATGCAAATATATGCACACACGAACATATGCTTACACACACACATACATCCGCATACATGCATAAATACTTACATATGGCAACAAATTGTGTGAAAAAATGAATAATCAAAGTTTTAAATATTTCATACTCTCTATTAAATTTTATCAATTTTTACAAATAAGCTCATTCACAACATATATATATATATATATATATATATATATATATATATTAACGAAACTTGGTTATAAGCAACCGACAATTTCATTTTATATATATATATATATATATATATATATACGTTAAAAAATATTCCATATATATATATTATATATATATATATATATAAATATATATATATATATGGAAATATTTCCTTTCTCTAATTCCATATATATATATATATATATATATATATATATATATATATATTTAATTTGTATTTGCTCTTTAATATTTTATTACATGTATCATTTTTTAATATTAAGATAAAATTTTTAATATTAATTATGATCGGGTTTTTGGAATTTACCTTCCTGCTTTTTCCGTATATATATACGCTAAAATTTTTCATCTCTGATTCCATGCGCCTATGGCTTAGTGGGTAGCGACTCCGACTGACACCAACATTGGTCGAGTTTCGATCCCAGCCAGAAACAAGTGAATGTCTAATGACATTGATGAATCGTGATACAGCGAAACAGGCTTGTATGTGGATGATTAATATATATATATATATATATATATGACTTGACATGATTATGAAATTGAGAGGAACCTCTGGAAACTTAAAACACTGGAATTGTCGCAAGAGATTTCATGACAAGAAATACATCGATTAGATGACCTGTTCAACATCCTTTTGTTATATTTTCATCAGAACTGCAACAAATATACAGTAAGTTCTCAAGCAATCATTTGAGAACATACTTTATGATTTACAAAGATCTCCCCACCTCCTTAAGCTCAATTTCTACAACCACCCATTGTAGCGGATAAGTAATTAATTAAAATCAACCTTCTTCTTCACTTTTGCAAAGATTCATAATGACATGTGAAATCCTAGTTTTCCCAAATAGAAAAAGGATTGATCATGTGCTTAAAGAAAAAAATCGAAACCAGATTTCGCAACTAGGTGTTAAAATGATTTTTGAGTGAATGAGATCGTCTTGCAAGACCAAAAGGGACTTAGCGAGTAATAAAAGAAATTAATCAGCGTCAGTCAGGCAGAGAGTCAAGTGGGTGCCGCGAGACGAAACATAAAATATAACTTCAACTACAAGCCACTCGAACATTTGTCCTCTTTCTCTTTCCTTCTGCTGATTCCTTTTACTTCTACTTCTCCATCCAAAGGCATTCCTACTGAATACATACATACATAATTACGTGCGCATATAATATTTCAGTAATTACTACTACGAACATTTTCTACAAGTCTTGATGCCCTTAACTTTATCATTAAACACGAATTCTACCCTTAACTTCTTAATAATGTTTCTAATTGAACATTAACCTCTACACCTTGTGTTATTCTTTCCTTTTAATTAATTACTATTTTAACATAAAAAAATGTATATTTCATTCTTACACTATTCCACACATTCCATCCTGCCGACAACCAACCTTCTTATAATTCTGATGATGATAATTCTGCATATATCCTGTAAGCTGTAGGGAGTTCGGTTATGTCTGACACAAGGCCGAATCAAATAAATATTAACCATCTCCCTACGCTACACCATCCACTTAGGAGAAAAAAAAATAACCATAAAAAAACGGTTTTCCAGTCAGAAAAATATTTGAAAGTCACTGTTAAAAATATAAAATTCCTTAAAATAATCATCTCATAGTACTAGACAGTATTAAATATGTCACCATTTCTTTTAAAAACCTTTACTCCAAGCAAGGTGCTAAAGCCACTACGATACAAGGATTCATTAAAAATTAGGCAAAATAGATCGAAAAAAACCCTGAGGAAAGTATAATAAAAACTAGAAAATTCTGGGAAAGTGAAAATGATTATTGATGTTGCGTTTAAATTTGTGCAGATTGCATTGGGCGGGGAATCTAGAAGGGTAAAAACTATTAGGCAGGTCTGAAGGGCGAAAAAATAAACTTTTAGAATATAACTTAGGGTTAGTGAAAACATTCTAAAAATCAAAATGACGAGACCTAACTGACAATCTAGTTCTATTCATGAAGACGACATATAAAAAATAATGCTCATCAGAACAAAGTGTAGCAGAATAAAATCATTGTACGCACTGAATTTATCCTATAAATATGATTATCGTGTTGATAAAAAAAGAGATAAATATTTCAATCTCTTCGATCCTTTCTAAATTTTATATATATATATATATATATATATACTAGCATCATAGCCCGGCTTTGCCCGTGCAACTCAGAACATTTCTAATTAGATGATTTATGCAGCGTATTGCGATTTCCGAGCGCTTGTAATCTCCGACTCACTTTAAAACTCAGTTATATAAAAAAAAATAGTTATATAAACAATTGTCGTTTAAAAATTGTTCAAAAGTTCCATTAAAAATTCTATTTTCTTTTGTTTTGCCTAAACGTAAGGTGTTGTTTTGTGTGACATTGTAAACAATATTGCGTTTGATTTTGTTTCAAAAGTACGGGGGAAAATATTTACATTTCTTGTTGACTAAATGAATTTCAGAAATTTTCGAAGAATATTTCAAAATGTAGTCATTTAATTTTAGAGGAAAAAGTTACATTAATCCCATACGAATTACAGACTGTTGATTTCCTGCATGAAATATTTATAAAAAAAAACTTTATTATTTTAAAATTTAATTTTCTGAATTATAAAATATTAAATCTGAAAAAAAAGACTTAAATAATTAAATTAACCATTTTTTACATATTTAAAAAAAAAAACATTTTATTTTAACATTTCTTTTTTTTCAAATTTATGAGGAAATATTCACATTTTTGTTTTGACCAAATGAATTTTTAAAATGTCGGAATAAAAATTAAATATAAAAGTTTATTTTTTGTTTTTAATAAAAAAATAATTTAGTCACGTTTGACACGTGTGATTTGATTTCTGTGACGTAACTCAGCAACCATTTTAAATGTTAGTTTTTTTACGGAGCAAATGTAAACAATCGGCTCCATTGGCCAAAAAGAACCAAAATGAAAATTGCTGAACTTAAACTCAAAAAGTATGTGTCGACCCGGCTTCCCTGTAGACCCGTGTCCCTAGAAAGTTTGAATGGCGTAGCTTAAATAATATAGGGATGCATAGGAAAAAGTCACACACGGACTCACATATTGCCATTTATATATATAGATAATTGCCCTGGTTTTGGAATTCAGCGTCGTCAGCTTGGACTTGATGCTGCAGAAGGCTATAGAACACAGTTTACCTTTCTATTTCTATGTACGGTTGAGTGAAAAGATGCATTCTCGATTTTACCAAGGGTATTTCTGTGAAAGTGGATAATGAATTCAGTTTGCTATCACTTTTTTTCACGCCGATAGTAGTTAAGCTAACCGTACAAACAATATGAACATGCTAAAATGCAAAAGGTTTTACTAAATTAGCAGTAATGTCTCATCTTTTTTTTATTTTGATAATAGAGGAAATCGTCAGTTCTATTTTAATACTTTCTTCGCTTGCATTTCTTGCCTTTAAAATCTAAAAAAATGTTTCCCTGCAAGCTCCTATATCCACTAAATATATGTTTTATTAAATATTATTAGTTTTATTATTTTTACTTCTTTATTTATTCACCGATCCCTTTTTATTCTTGTCATTTAAGTAATTATAAGTCAAATTGGTACAGTTGATAATATCAGTTCACTCAAACACCAAAGTCAAAATATATATCGTTGTTCCTTTTCATATTAAAAAGATTACTCTTTCAATGGACCATAACAGCGAAAAAGTCTGAAGTTCCAATTTCTGTAAGGTTACCCGTAGCTGTAAGCTGGAAAAGGATGACAGTACACGACCAACCCCCGAAAAGCGTAACATCGGAATAGATCTTTTCTCTTCTTCTATGTGCCATGTTCCTTCAGAATGTAGGCGATCATGGCTCTTCATGTCTCCATATCACTGGTACCTTTTAGCTCGCTTTCCTGTTACCGCACCCAAACTACGCTCTGCCATCCACCTGCTCAGGCCCTTTCAAGTATGTTATCCGCTGCTTTCTCCTGTTTCTCTTTCCGTCTATCTGACTTTTGAGTATCAGATTCTCCAAGCCTTCTTTTCTTATCACATGTCATAAGAATTTCAGCTACCTTTTCCTGGTGCTCATTATTAATTTCCTTTTTCTTTACATTTTTCTAAAACCTCATCATTGTCAACATGCCTGATCCATGATAGTCGCAGCATCATTCTGTAGAATCACATTTTAGTTGCTTCAAGTTTTTCCTTCATCTTTGATGATATTGTCCAGCATTCACTGCCATATTGAAGAACTGACATTACATAGCAACTCAGTACTCTCTTCTTTGTTTCTAGCGTATTCTTCCTATTTCTTAATACTTTATTCTGCTTCTGGAATGCGTCCTTGGCCACGCCAATTCGCCTTCGCATCTTAGTATCCCACTTTCCGTCTTTCGTTAGAACACTTCCCAATACTTTAATTTCTTGTACTTGTTGGATTTTAGTATCCCAAAATGTAATTGGCATTGTGGTCTCTACCGTTTGCTGATGACCATACATTCAGTTTTCTTGTAGTTTATTTGTAGTCTTTAATTTTTTAATTTCTACATTTAACATGTTTTTGGTTTGGAGGTCTTGTAGTTTTATTTCCATATCGGCTATCAGCACTGTATACACGATCTAAAAGGTCAAACGGGCCCGAGGTCAGCACCAGTCAGGCTATCGAAGGCAAGGCAGACCTTGGCAGATCAAACATATGAAAGCCGGATCCAAACAGATTTGCCAGATTTCGCCAGTCTCAATTCCATTTGAGCCACGAATGAGGTGATTCTTGTCAAGTACATGGATTTGGCCGTTGCTCAGAATTGTCCACCAGAATCAAATTCACGCGAACGGCCCTGCCAAATTCTCTTTGATTCATAGTGTTCTCCATCGCCACCGCCGCCACCAGGATAAAGAGAAGGAAGGAATGCTGTAAAAGAGCGGATGCGAGCGGCTGTCGACGATTTTCATGTCAATGTAACGTCATCAGCTTCTTTCGTTTTAATAATTTCTCTTATTGTCCTTTCTTCTATCTAAACAGATTCACATTTTTCACTGTTTCGTCTGTGTGGCTTTATTGCCTTGCTTGTATGAAAAAGGAATAAAATAGTTCAACGTGAGACATAAATAAGCGGATACTGGTCTCAATTTAAACAAAGCCAATGATCTGCAAACTGACCTCAAAAAATTGCTAGAATATTTTAGTAACGAAGGTATAATCAGTGAACATGTGAAAAAAGGATCAGGGATGCTTTACTGTTGTGGGAAGTTACCCACTTAAAAAATGGACTCTTCTTTGCTTATATTAACCGAGAGTTAAGTACTCTCGAGGAAAGCCGGGGCGACAGAGACACTGGTTTCCAGTACGACTTTAGTTCAGCTAAACTCAGCTCAGCTCAGCTCAGCTCAGCCTAGTCTGTCTGTCTGTCGGTCACTTGCTATTATTACTCTTTCTCTTTGTATCTCTTTGTGTCTGTTTGTATTTCTTGTTGACGTAATATATGTTCTTGACCTACCACCGTGTTGACGCATTATTTTATGGTTCCATACCGGGTCCATATCATTTTCGATTGACGAAAATAAATTTAAAAATCATTATTGAAGTTAATACCCACATGGACATCGGAAGGTTGAAAAAAACAAACACAAGCTGTTTTTGCGCTACTCCAACTGTATGTGTAACTGATATATACAATTCACTGCAAATTATACTTGAAATATAGTAGGCTCATTCTATATTAGCAAGGGAGTAACTGATTTCGTCGACTAGGCTTTATTTATTTGGATCTTGCACACAATCGATGGGTTAGTGAATGATGCTGTTTTATAGAAATCTACTTTTTTAAGTGTTATGGGACTTTAGGATGTAGGCGATCATAAACTTCAAATTCCCCTTATCCCTTGTTGCTCTAAACACTTTTCCTCTTGGGTTTTCTCCTGAACTCCGCTCCGCCAAATGATCAAGCCCATCAAGAATTTCTCACGATGTTTTTCTCTGTCCAGTGAGTATTAGATTTTTAAGCCTTCTTTCTTCATTACGTGTTTCAGACGCCTCAATTCTATCTCCCTGATATTATTTGTAAGTTTTCTTCGTTTGCATCCTCTCGTTGCTCACATGTTCACTCCATGATTTCCTCAAAGTATTTAGAGCCAGAATTCTGTTGCGTCGAGTCTCTATTTCATTTTTTAAGAGATCGTTCAGTATTTGCTGTCACATAGAATGACATATACTGTATAACAGTCCAGTACTCTTTTCTATATTTTCAACGAACTCTTCCTGTTTCTCACTTATCTGCTTAGCTTTTGAAATACGTCCTTGTCCAAGACAAAGTATCTTCGTTTGTGATTGTCGCACTTTTCATTATCTGTTGTTGCACTGTTAAGGTACTTAAATTTCTACAGCGGTTTGATTTTAGTATCTCTTACCTGTAGCTGGCATTTTGTACTCTTCTTTATACTGATGATGACGCATTTAGTTTTCTTAAAGTTTTTGTTTAGTTCTTTCTTTTCGTTTTCTCTTGCTACATTCTACAGGATGTCCTTTATTTTCCTTTCCTGCTATAAGCACTGTTCCATCTGAGCATCTTGTATTGTTGAGATTGTATTCGCCAATGAGGAATCCTGTCAGTGTTATATACTCATTCTAAGTATATATATCATTTTGATGAAGAATAGGCCAGACCTAAAATTGAATATCTCGGCTTTGCTGATAAAAAAACGTCGACACAGACATATAAAAAAATATTTTTGTCATTATTCTTTTTTATTCGAATGTGAGGTGGAATTAGAGTTTAGTTGGCAGGTGTCACACGCGGATGCTATCTGCAACTGATTCAGTCAGCTCTCTAAACCCCACTGATCTCTGTGCCAGTTGACGTCATTTAAAAAATTGTCACCACTTACACCTGCAGACTTAGATAAACTGCGTAACATGTTGGGGGCATTGACCCTTCTGACATCGCCAGCGAAAACAAAAACATCGCTTTGTATTTTTTGAATAACTGCTGAATTCATTTCCTGTCCATATGCAAGCCAGTTTAGAATAATATTCTCGAAAGGCATAAATATTCTTGAGTTTGATAATGGAGTCGTTTTTCATTGCCTTCTCTAAGGTGATTTTGTTATGACACCACCTCTCGGCATGGAATGAGTTTGGGCCTGATGATAGGTGAACCTATGATGGCTCTTTACTTGTAAAAGTTATTTCTCCGTTTGATAGGTCATATTGATTTTCAACATACAGAGTTGCGAACTACCCCCGTCTCTAGCAAGAAATTGAAATCATCCGACCATAGATTTCTCACACACACACACACACACACACACACACACACACACACACATACACACACACACACACACATACAAATATATATATATATATATATATATATATATAGCATAATGATAATCCACGTATATCGTCTTAATATGTATAGGAAAAACTACTAAAAAGTTGTAAGTTAAAAATGTATTTTTTGACAGTATTTATTTATTTCTATTATTATATATATATATTTGATATTTCAGACCGGTCTGGCCTTTCATCAGAAACAAATGATTTTTTCATTTTTAAATTTAAACTAAAAGCGACTTAGGTATTTTGAATCTTTATAATTATTTCAAGAGTTAAACATTTTTTAGTTACACTTAAAAAAGTTTCTTTAAAACAATATTTAGTAGTATTATTATAGTTAGATTTACGTTTAAAAATATTAAAACTTGATTGCTTTCTACATCACGTGACGGACGCTTCTCGCGACCGATGCTTCTAGTTTTAATTTTAAAATAAAAAATCATTTGTTTTTGATGAAAGGACGAGGCCGGACTGAAATATCAAATATATATATATATATATATATATATATATATATATATATAATAAAAATAAATAAATACTGTCAAAAAAATACATATTTAATTTACAACTTTTTAGTAGTTTTCCCTATATATATATATATATATATATATATATATATATATATATATAAAATAAATGAAAAAATGATTTGTTTGAACATTATATTTGCTCGATACTCATATTTAAGTAGGTATTCTGTTTGTTTAATTAAACAGTATTGTATATTTATATCTTCCGGCCTGATTATTTACGATAAATATTTATTACGAAAATGTGTGTCATTTGGCGGGATTCGCATTTGCGACCCCTATCCACATAGGGGACGCTACCATTTGATCTGGTAACGTCTTAGACCTCTCGACCACGAATGACCTCCCGTTTAACCAAGTTTTAATTAAGCCTATATAACACAATTTTCAATTCAAACATTTTTTTAAAAAATTGAAGACTGGCGGTCATTCGTGGTCGAGAGGTCTAAGGCGTTGCCAGATAAAATGGTAGCGTCTCCTATGTGGATAGGGGTCACAAATTCGAATCCTGCCGAATGACACACATTTTCGTAATAAATATTTATCGTAAATAATCAGGCCGGTAGATATAAATATACAATACTGTTTAATTAAACAAACAGAATACCTACTTAAATATGAGTATCGAGCAGAGATAATGTTCAAACAAATGCTAATTTTTAAGGTGCACATATCTTTAATAATGCAACTATGATTTTTCTCATTGATTGCTCATAACATAAATGCTAATTTTTAAGGTACACATATCTTTAATAATGCAACTATGATTTTTCTCATTGATTGCTCATAACATAAATGCTAATTTTTAAGGTACACATATCTTTAATAATGCAACTATGATCTTTCTCATTGATTGCTCATAACATAAATGCTAATTTTTAAGGTGCACATATCATTATTAATGCAACTATGATTTTTCTCATTGATTGCTCATAACATAAATGCTAATTTTTAAGGTGCACATATCATTAATAATGCAACTATGATTTTTCTCATTGATTGCTCATAACATAAATGCTAATTTTTAAGGTGCACATATCTTTAATAATGCAACTATGATTTTTCTCATTGATTGCTCATAACATAAATGCTAATTTTTAAGGTACACATATCTTTAATAATGCAACTGTGATCTTCTCATTGATAGCTCATAACATAAATGCTAATTTTTTAGGTGCACATATCATTAATAATGCAACTATGATTTTCTCATTGATTGCTCATAACATAAATGCTAATTTTTAAGGTGCACATATCATTAATAATGCAACTATGATCTTTCTCATTGATTGCTCACCAACATAAATGCTAATTTTTAAAGGTGCATATCATTATTAATAATGCAACTATGATCTTTCTATCGTGATTACTCTCCTGTAAATGCTAATTTTAAGATTTTTCATATCTTTAATAATGCAACTAAGTCTTTCTCTGATTGCTCATAACATAAATGCTAATTTTAAGGTGCACATATCATTAATAATACAACTATGATTTTTCTCATTGATTGTCTAACATAAATGCTAATTTTAAGGTGCACATATCTTTAATAATGCAACTATGATCTTTCTCATTGATTCTCATAACATAAATACTAATTTTTAAGGTACATATCATTAATGCAACTATGATCTTTCTCATTGATTGCTCATAGCATAAATATAATTTTTAAAAGATTGCACATCTATTAATAATGCAACTATGATCTTTCTCATTGATTGCTCATAACATAAATGCTAATTTTAAGGTGCACATATCTTTAATGCAACTGAAATCTTTCTCATTGATTGCTCATAACATAAATGCTAATTTTAAAAGTGCACATATCATTAATAATGCAACTATGATTTTCTCATTGATTGCTCATAACATAAATGCCCAATTTAAGGTGCACATATCATTGTCATCAACAAGTCTTTCTCATTGATTGCTCATAACATAAATGCTAATTTTTAAGGTGCACATATCATTAATAATGCAACTATGATTTTTCTCATTGATTGCTCATAACATAAATGCTAATTTTTAGGTGCACATATCATTAATAATGCAACTATGATTTTTCTCATTGATTGCTCATAACATAAATGTAATTTTAAGGTGCACATATCATTAATAATGCAACTATGATTTTCTCATTGATTGCTCATAACATAAATGCTAATTTTAAGGTGCACATATCATTAATAATGCAACTATGATCTTTCTCATTGATTGCTCATAACATAAATGCTAATTTTAAAGGTGCACATATCATTAATAATGCAACTATGATCTTTCTCATTGATTGCTCATAACATAAATGCTAATTTTAAAGGTGCACATATCATTAATAATGCAACTATGATTTTTCTCATTGATTGCTCATAACATAAATGCTAATTTTTTAGATTTTTTTATATCATTAATAATGCAACTATGATTTTTCTCATTGATTGCTCATAACATAAATGCTAATTTTAAGGTGCACATATCATTAATAATGCAACTATGATTTTTCTCATTGATTGCTCATAACATAAATGCTAATTTTTAAAGGTGCACATATCATTAATAATGCAACTATGATTTTTTTCTCATTGATTGCTCATAACATAAATGCTAATTTTTTAAGGTGCACATATCATTAATAATGCAACTATGATCTTTCTCATTGATTGCTCATAACATAAATACTAATTTTTATCTACTAAACGATAAATTCTCTGATGTTTATGCTAAGATTAATCCTGCTGACAACAGTGGTCTAATTTCGAGAGCTGTGATGAAAAACTTGATGGTAAATTCCACTTTTAAAAGGAAGCAGACTCTTGCCCCTTTGAATATAATTTAAACATAAAATTTGATCTTTATCCTGTATATTTTTGAAGAATAACATTTTTGATAGTTTAGAATAGAGCGTAAAGATATAACGCGAGTGAAACGTAACTGAAAGTTTACCTTTTCATCTAGACTTGCGTTTCTTTAATACTTATTCTCAAACGGCTTAATTGTTTTTCGTAATTTGCACTTGTAAATTTGACATGAGAATTACCAACATTTAGATTAGGTACCTCCACTGGAGTCCATTTTTTTTACCTACACTTAAAATTAAATTGAAATTTTAAAAATAAATAAGTTATCTTCAAGCTTTAAAATTAGCTTTAATTGACAGCCAAGAGATTAAAATTAATAATTCTAGTAAGCAAAACATACTGGTGTAATTTTTAACCTAAATTATATTGATTTAAATCTAAAATTTTAATTTTTTTTTTAAATATACCGCCATTTCTTAATGAATGACTCGTTAATTAAACGGTAGCCTAATTTCTGTTTTTAAAAATATTGAAAAAATAACAAAAAACGCGCTGACAGGTTATTAAAGTCAAATTTTAATATTAAAACTTACCTTTATCTATTTTCAATCAATTAATAATTGTTTACTGCCAGAAATTTACAAAAAAAAAACAAAATTAATTACGGTCGTCCTTTTTTTGTTATGTAACTCATAGAGGTGACGAAAGATGACAGCTACCGGATGTTGATTGATACGCAGTGTATGGTGACCAATCGTGCTAAAAAATTAAAATTTTTTTTTTTTGGTTTTTAACAAATAGTGAAATTACAAATTTAACAATTTCAGCACTTATATATTTTATAGAATTTTAGTTTAGATTTATAGCTAGACATTTGAATATGCTTTCTGAATAAATAAAAATTTTAGAAATTTAAATTTCTTTTAAAATAATTGTAATTTAATAAGAAACAATGAGATTTTAAAACAAATTTATTTTGGTAAGTGTAAATAAAATGTAACCAGACTTTTCATTGTCGTTTGGTTTGTCCATTTAAAAAAAAATTGAAAGAACATGTAAGTGGGGGGAAAAGAAAGAAAATTCCCCAAATTTAATAAAAAAAATTGTCACAATCTTAAATTTTTCTGAATTTTGAAATGAATGCCTTTTCATTTTTTTTTTAAATTTAGGTATAACAAAATCAGAAGACTTACTTGTTAATTATTTTTTTCGTGAGGGGGTATTTTAGACAAAAGTGCGAACAAATGTTTGACAAGTTTGTCTAAAAATCTCAAAAAAAAAAATCAAGTAGAAATTTTTATAATGGTTAGTTAGGTAATTTCCAAACGTATAAAAAGTTACCATTTATGATAATTCTTCAAATTTAATTAAAACAAACTTTTATCGTGAATATTTTTTGAAGTTCAGTTATGAAAACGTTTTTATTTTCTTGAACTGTACTGTAGTGTTCAATACATATCTTTTTTTTTAATTATCATGAATTACTTAATGCACCTACGGTCACAATTTATTCAAAAATTAAAGATTTTAAAATAAAAAGATACTTTTAAGTGTTGATGGAATTACTTGCAAACAGGCTGTTAAATTTTAGAAACGTAAGATTGAAATTGCGTTATGTTTTGCCAGAACGCTTGCTAACTTATAGAATCATTTTGACCCATATGGAACACCGTACTTTATAAGATTTGAACATCGTACTTTATAACTTTGAACGTATTTGCACAAATAATTAATTCATTTTTTTCTGTTTAAAAATATTTTTGGTGAAAATTTTTTATTAATTTTTTTTTTGTTTTATAGACAGTATAATCATCAATTCTTAACTAAAAGGAAAAACACATACAGTTCTTTAAAAGATTTTTAAAATATTTTTAAAACTTTATACATTATTTATAATAAAAAAATAAAAAATGAAAACAATTCTTTTATAATTTTATTAGTAATCAAAAAAAAATTTTTTTTTTCAGACTATAATGTCCTTAATTTTTATTATTTATTCCAGCAATTAAAAGCTTATCAAAAAAAATTATATCAAAGTTTTATTGCATTTTTTATATTTCTCTTCGGAGCAGATTTTGGTATCGTGTATCATAATTTTAAATAAAAAAAATACATGATTTATATTTCCCGATGAGTTCTGCGTTTAACTAATAAAACAAAAAATTCCAGAAAATTAAAATTCATTAAAATTTCATGAATTTACTTGAAGGGGGGGGGGGTAACAGACTTAAAAAAAAATTGTTTTCATCAAAATTTTAAGAAGGTAATAATTTCAAAAATAATTTTATTCATTTGTTAATGAGTACTGAAAGTTTCATTAAAATCCGACAAATATTTTATTTTTGCGAGAATTTCCTAATTAATGTGTTCGGAAACCGAAAAAGTGAGTGAAGAAAAAAAATGACGTAATCAATTATAACATAGACGTAATATTTTTAACCACGCTAACTCCAAATCAAAAACAAAATTTTCTGACAAAATTTCGAAAATGTTAAAAGGGATTAAAAAATTTTAAAAAATAATTAAAATTTACTTTGATCTTTCCTCTTCATAATATTATAAACGTTTTGGATAGAAAAATGTCCTTTATTAGGTTTTTAACCTTTTTAAACATTTTTTTATGATGGATTTTTGTGACGTAATGGAGGTACCTAATTTAGATTAACTTCTGTAAACTCAAAACATTCAAATTGTCGCTGGGGTTTTCATGACAAGAAATACATTCATTAGATGGCGTGTCCCCAATCTTCTAGTTATATTTTCATCAAAACCGCAACGAATATTCAGTAAACCTTCAAGCAATTATTTGAAAACTCACTTTATGATTCAAGAATGATGTCCCACTTCAGCTAAACTTCTACATCAATCCAGGTAAAAAGTATTACCCATAAATACGTTTTTGAGTCGAAAACGACTTTCACTATTGAAACGATAAAAATGCGTTAAAATAATCATCTCATAATACTGGACAGTAATAAATAAAAAAGTCACCAATTTTTAAAATCCCTTCACTCCAAGCAAGGCGCTAAAGCCACCTCGATACAAGGAATTACTATATATTTATCTATTCATTTATCTATTCATATCAATTATATTTTATTTATTTATTTGTTCATCTCAAATATTTCATTAATATCATTCGCTGTACTTTTACATTTCATTCTAATTTTTATCTATTCATTTATCTTTTCAATCCCCTTTTTTGCTTTTTTTAATCCGAAATATTACACTAATAACATTCGTTTTTCTTTCTCTAGTTATTTACATATCTCCCGTATTCGGTACGATTTTCGATTTCATTAATAGGCATATTCCTTCATCCCTATGGAATGGTATCTTCCACATCGTGTTAATTTGTGTATTTATTTTAGTATATATAATGAGTTTTCTTTTTCTCTATCTGGTCATTTAGCTATTTTAACCATAGGATAGCGAGAGAGAGCGTTCTTTTTGACTTATTACATATAAGTTACGTTGGGTTTTCTTCCTGTGATTTTTTTCCACTTTGAGGACGATATTTTTGTCACCAGTTTTTTATTTTGTCTTCGTTGACAGTAATATGATGGCTTCGTCTTCCCAGCCTTCTACTTCGGATGCCGTTCAAACGGTGACTCATTCGCCGTCGGTATGGGCATAGAGCCCCGTGAAAAAAGACGCAGGCAATTACCTGCAAATGCAGGAAAAGTAAAAGACTTCATAACGGAAAATGAGCTGGTTGTTATACCAGAAGTTGTGAACGTAATTGCAGCGAAAACAATCTCCCTGCTGACATCCAATGTGAAAACCAGAAAGTTTATTGGTGTCAGCAGGGAGAATATGGAAGAAGCCCTAAAAGCCTTAAAGATTGCCCCTTGCGTGTTGGCGAGACTATCCCATGCTATGTGGGACGTGCTGTTAAACTCTGAAACGGAGGCAAAAACTTAGCTGGAAGCACACTAACGGCCAAAAATATTCGGTTACAAACCGAATACTTGGGTACGAGAAGGACAAGGATTCTGATACACGGAGTACCGGTGGAGATATCGTGTGACCATGTGGGGGCCTTCTTCGCAAGGTATGGATCCCTGGAAGAGGTGGCGCGAGTGACCAGCAAGGCATGGAAGACGTGCGTCATTGCAATCGTGGACCGTGTAATCGTGGACCGGTAAAATTTTTTAAAAGTCCCTGACATTTTGTTTTGCCGAGGCCGGAAGCTGTTCGTCGTTGTGGAGGGGAGGAGGCCACACTGCTGGGCGTGCGGCACGGTGGGGCACATATATAAAACGTGCCCCGGAAGAAAACCAGAGGAAAAGGAAGTGATACCAAACAACAACGCCGGTGTCAGAAGCACCAGTCGCTCAGGAAAAAAAGCCCGACCAGAAAAGCGGTGCTAACAAATAGACGGAGGTTGTAAGGAGGGGGCTTCCCCTCCTCCTCAACAGGAGAAACCACCATCCCTAGAGAAGAGGCCTCAAAAAGAGGTAAAACAACAACAACAGCAACAACAACACCAGCCGCAGAAACAAAAACAACAACAGCAACAACAACTAGAAATGGAAGTGGAAATGCCTCCTCCACGTTCCTCATCCTTGAAGAGGAGACGGGAGGTGAAGGAAGAAATTACTCAGAAGAAGGGAAAGGTGGATGTGGACGAACGTGGCAGGGCGGAGCGTGTAATGAACAAGGCTCACTCCGTCCCTGCATCACCTACAAGAACTCTTTTTGTTGAGGGGAGGAGTCAGTCTCCCTCTCCAGTGCGAGGTATACCTTCTTCTTCCTCCACAACCCCCTTGCAGCCAGTAACCCCTCTTTCCCAACACTCCCCCCTTCCTGAAAACCCCCAACTTAACCCAAATCCCCCTCCTCCCAATTGGAAACACCCTCCTCTAGCAATAGCCAACCCTCCTCTAACAAAAATCAATCGTCCCAAAAAGACAAGAAAAAGAAAAGGGACAGTCCCTTTAAAAGAGTGGATATTTGCAGAATAGACAGATCGGCCTTAGAGAGGTACCTCTCCTCTCAGAAAAGAACCCTCCTAAGGTCACACTTTAAACTAACCTCGATCGACTTGCCGTCAATCGAGGACCCAACAAATTTGCCACAAGACCCCGGAGTTTTAACTAATTAGGAATACTGGGGGCAATCTCAGAGTGTGGGACTTCATACTTCATACAGGTCGAGGAGTTCCCCAAAATAAAGATGGTTCAAGCAGGAACCAAATATTTACAAAAGCTTTCACATTTCTGTTCTGCGAGGTTCCCTGTCATCCTCCACTCCTCATTGTATAGGGCTGTAAAATTAACGTTCCCTACGGACGTCGGCGGCATTGTCCAGGACGGACGGACGAATTACGTCCGATATCGGAACAAGAAGCCTAGGACAATCCGTCGGGGTCCCTACTGCCATAGATTTTCGTCCTGTATGTGTCCAGGAGCAATTTTCTGCTTTCTCCTTTCAGGTTTAAAAGATGTCAATTAAGTTAGCCAGTGTGAAATTGAAGGGCCTTAGGGATTTGAGTAAGGCTGCCCGCCAGCTTCGGGACCTCTTGTCCTTCGGTGTGGATGTCGCCGCAATCCAAGAGACTCACTTTGTTTGCAAGGCCGATGCCTGTGTGCTGTCTAACTACTTTGTCGTCTATTCAGCATATGGGAACCGTCTGGCCAGAAGAGTTTCTTTGCTGGTTAAGCGTACCCTGGACGCGAAGGTGGATCTTGTCCATGTCGGTGCCGAGGGCCGGCTGATCGTGGCCGATATTGCAGTGAAAACCAATGCGTTTCGACTGGTCGCGGTTTATGCGCCCAACGACCAGGAGGAGCGCGTCTCGTTTTTTTAGCGGTTGGAGCCCATCCTGGTGGATTCAACGCGACTTGGCTTAGTGGGGGATTGGAATGCCATCCTGGACCCTAAGTGGGATAGAGGGCGGGGAGCTATCGGGGAGCTAGCGGGAATGCACGTGATCGTAGCTTCGTTGATCACATCGAGGATTTTGGTCTTGTCGATAGATATCGGGTCGATCACAAGGGTGGGAGAATGTGGACATGGGCTATTAGTTGGCCTTCTAACAAGGTGGCTAGATACCTTGATAGAATATTAGTTCGTGAAGCCGACATAGATCTTTTAAGTTGTCCCACGTTTCACTGGTTAGGTTACTCGAACCACAAACTTGTTTGTGCCCGGGTAAATTTAAAAAATAGGCCTAGAATGGCTGGCTACTAGAAGTTCAACGTGTCCTTACTGGACAGGCGGGACTTCCGATGCCAGCTAATTAACTTAGTGCAGCGGGCGTTAACTAGGGGAGTCATCGGGAATAAGTTGTGGGAGAACCTTAAGAATAGTATTAGGTCTTTCACCACCAAGTTCAGCAAACGTCTCAAGCTAGATAAGGCCGACAAGGTGAAGACACTTAGAGCTAATTACTCCAGGGCGGTGGTTGGTGGGGATTACCTAGAGATAGCCATAGCTAAGGAGGCCGTGGAGCGGTCGAATAGCGATCGTTTCATGGGCCAGATAGTTAGACATAGGTTAAGCAAGATGTCTTCCGAAACTGTGAACATGGGCGCAGAACTGCGCAAGGAAGAGATTCGCCGAGGCGGCGACCGGTACATTCGAGAGGTTCGCAATCCGGAGGGGCATACTCTTCGGTCGACTAACGAAATGTGCCAGGCGTTTCGGCGTCATTTCCAGTTCATGTTTACCAAGGAACCTGGTCTCCGTGATGAGGAATTTGGCAGCTATTTGTCTAACTTCCCCGGGCTTTTGCCGGCTGATATAGCTAGCTGCGCGGGAGAGATTACGGAGGTCGAAGTCTACACGGCTTTAAAGATGGTCGGCAGAGGCAAATTGTGGGGTCTCGATGGTTTGCCCTATGAATTGTACTTGAGGTTGTCGCACATCTTTTTTCCGATTTTGTCTGTCGTGTTCAACAACTGGTTCCGGCTGGGGTCCATCTCCAATCGGTTCACCAGGTGTGTGATCACGCTGTTGAGAAAAGGCAAGGATGTGGGGAGAGAGTTAGAGGGTTACAGGCCAATAACTCTGCTAAACACAGAGTTAAAGATTTTGGCCAAGATCTTGCAAAATCGTTTGCAATTAGTTGCCGTGTGTCTGTTGGGACTTGAGCAGACTTGTGCTGTGAAGGGCCGAACAATTCAACCTACATCTGATACGGACGATCATAGAGGGGATAAAAGACGACGTAGAAGTCGCGCTAATCAATTTGGATCAGTCCAAGTCATTTGATAGGGTTGACCATCGTTATCTGGCGGCTGTCCTGCAGGGCGCTGGATTCGAAACCAACTTCTGCCGCTGGATTAGACCCCTGTATCAATCCCCCACGGCTGTGGTACAGGTGAACAGAAAGTTGTCGGGCGTTCTGGCCCTGTCTAGGTTGGTCTGACAGGGTTGTCCACGGTCGCCCCTACTTTATGCTTTGGCGTTGGAGCGCCTCCTTCGCGGGCTAAGGGACAGGGCGTGCAGTCCGGCTCTACGTGGAATGGCTGTCACTGGTAGTGCTCGAGCCAGGGTTTCTACGTACGCCGATGAAGTCACTACTTTTGTCCCGGAGTGACATCGAGGTGGTACAGAAGGCGCTTGAACGGTACGAACAGGTGACAGGGACCAAGATTAACTGCAACAAGTCGTCCGACTTGCGGTTAGGTACCTGGAAGTGTATTACTCTCCCGGGGCCCTTCGACTGGACGGATGGCCCGGTCTGCATTCTTGGAGTGTGGTTCGGGCCCGACCTACAGTTGGAGAAAATTTGGTCTGAAGTACGGGCAAAGGTAGACGCATCGGCCAAGAATTGGCGACGAAGGAATTTATCCTTAAAGTTTTTAGCTGAGGCGTGTGCTACATACGTTTTCCCATTATCCTTTACCGGTTGTCAGTACTTCCACTTTGTAAACGGCGTAGGGAGGCGATCGAGCGTTTACTATTCTCCATTCTGTGGAGAGGACGCAAACACTACGTCGACAAACGTGTCTGTTACCAACGTCCGTGACATGAAGGTTTGGGAATGCCATAACTGATGGGCTATAAGGTTGCATCAAGGTTGTTTTTTCTCTGGCGAGCGACTTTGGAAGACTCATTGCTGAGGGGGATAGTGAGGGACATGTTCCCTAGCCTTACTATCACTCCCCCCCATCCCGAGACGGTGCCGTACGCTTCGAGAGCGATCGAGTTTTCTTCTCGAATGTCTGGCGGCACTGCGGGCCATTCCACGGTCCAGTGACCTTTCACGGCCTCGGAGAGTCTTCTATCGTGGAGGGCATCGCGAAGGATTCATTACGTGATGTGCTGCGCTTGTCGGAGGATGAGTTTCACTCACCTGGCGATTAGCTCGAAATCTGTTGCCTCTCAATGACAAAGCCTTCATATGGGTCCTGGCGGATTTGCCAGATTGTGAACGCTGCGATTTTGGCTTGGAAGAAACGGTTTCGCACGCCTTCTGCCATTGTTCGCTGGTTCTCCCTCTATGGGACCGGGTCGGCGAGTTGACTGCTCGTATCGCGCCGTGGGAGTTTGTGCTCATTGATCGTGCATTCGCCTGCGATAATGCGTCGCCCAAGTTTTCTGGGATGAAGCGTATGGTGTTTCTGTCGCTGTTAGCTACGGCTCGAATGATGATTTGGATGCCGCGAACGGAGGAAGTCTTGCGGGGTCAGCGTCTTTCACATCAGGATCTGATCCGTTAGTTTGAGCATCAGCTCAAAATAAGAATTAGAACTGATTGGAAACGTTTGACTTCGACAGACTTCAGCAAAAGGTGGGTAAATGTGGCAAGCCTGGTTCGCATGAACGGGGCTAGTTTTGATTTTCTCTTTTAGATCTGCTGGTTACATCGGGATGGATTCCGGAGAAACCCTCCCCTGGTTAAGGTAGCTTTCTTTTGTGTACCTAGTTAAATTGAAAGAATATGTTCCTAGCCTGTACCCGACTTTCTCTTTTGTTATGATCCAAGTCGAGATTCCCAACATCCACAGTTTGTTTTGGTCTCCTTTTATCTCGGCTGGTTCAACCTTTTATTGTCCCATTTCATTAATTTTTTACCCCTTCCCCACTCTCTTAGCGAGTGTGCTTCTTGATTTCTCCGTTTGTCGGAATACAGCGGCCACTTCTTTTTTTCTGGGATGGGCGGGCCTTACTAAAATTATTATTATTTTAGTTTAAAAATTTGTTGTATTTTCAGTTTGTTTTTTGGGTTCATCCCCCTACCATCATTTCATTTTTCATTAAATATTTTATATTATATTGTACATATTATTGTATATCTTATATTATATGGCTATTTTAATATTCATCTTCACATTAATTATTTTAGCCATTCATTTTCACATTAATTATTTTAGCCATTCATCATCATATTAATTATTTTAGCCATTCATCTTCACATTAATTATTTAGCCATTCATCTTCACATTAATTATTTTAGCCATTCATCTTCACATTAATTATTTTAGCCATTCATCTTCACATTAATTATTTTAGCCATCTTATTATCTTCACAATTATTTTAGCTATTCATCTTCACATTAATTATTTTTAGCCATTCATCTTCACATTAATTATTTTAGCCATTCATCTTCACATTAATTATTTTAGCCATTCATCTTCACATTAATTATTTTAGCCATTCATCTTCACATTAATTATTTTAGCCATTCATCTTCACATTAATTATTTTAGCTATCCATCTTCACACACTATTATTTAATATCTATATTCACATTAATTATTTTAGCTATTCATCTTCACATTAATTATTTTAGCCATTCATCTTCACATTAATTATTTTAGTCATTCATCTTCACATTAATTATTTTAGCCATTCATCTTCACATTAATTATTTTAGCCATCTATCTTCATACTAATTATTTTAGCCATTCATCTTCACATTAATTATTTTAGCCATTCATCTTCACATTAATTATTTTAGCCATTCATTTTCACATTAATTATTTTAGCTGTATTCATATTCACATTAATTATTTTAGCCATTCATCTTCACATTAATTATTTTAGCCATTCATCTTCACATTAATTATTTTAGTCATTCACTTTCACATTAATTATTTTAGCCATTCATCTTCACATTAATTATTTTGCCATTCATCTTCTTATACATTAATTATTTTAGCCATTCATCTTCACATTAATTATTTTAGCCATTCATCTTCACATTAATTATTTTAGCCATTCATCTTCACATTAATTATTTTAAAGCATTCATCTTCACATTAATTATTTGTACGTATTCATTTCCTCAAGCATTAATTATTTTAGCTATTCATCTTCACATTAATTATTTTAGCCATTCATCTTCACATTAATTATTTTAGCCATTCATCTTCACATTAATTATTTTAGTTATTCCATCACATTAATTATTTTAGCCATTCATCTTCACATTAATTATTTTAGCCATTCATCTTCACATTAATTATTTTAGCCATTCATCTTCACATTAATTATTTTAGCCATTCATCTTCACATTAATTATTTTAGCCATTCATTTTCACATTAATTATTTTAGCCATTCACTTATCATATGTTGACTATTTAGCCATTCATCTTCTACATTAATTATTTAGCTATTCATCTTCACATTAATTATTTAGCCATCTATCTTCACATTAATTATTTTAGCCATTCATCTTCACATTAATTATTTTAGCCATTCATCTTCACATTAATTATTTTAGCTATTCATCTTCACATTAATTATTTTAGCCATTCATCTTCACATTAATTATTTTAGCCATTCATCTTCACATTAATTATTTTAGCCATTCATCTTCACATTAATTATTTTAGCCATTCATCTTCACATTAATTATTTTAGCCATTCATCTTCACATTAATTATTTTAGCCATTCATCTTCATTAATTATTTTAGCTATTCATCTTCACATTAATTATTTTAGCCATTCATCTTCACATTAATTATTTTAGCTATTCATTCTACATTAATTATTTTAGACATTCATCTTCACATTAATTATTTTAGCCATTCATCTTCACATTAATTATTTTAGCCATTCATCTTCACATTAATTATTTTAGCCATTCATCTTCACATTAATTATTTTAGCTATTCATATTCATATTGACTATTTTAGCCATTCATCTTCTATTACCCTTTATTTTAATGTTTCATCTTCATATTAATTATTTTAGCCATTCATCTTCACATTAATTATTTTAGCCATTCATCTTCACATTAATTATTTTAGCTATTCATCTTCACATTAATTATTTTAGCCATTCATCTTCACATTAATTATTTTAGCCATTCATCTTCACATTAATTATTTTAGCCATTCATCTTCACATTAATTATTTTAGCCATTCATCTTCACATTATTAATTATTTTAGCCATTCATCTTCACATTAATTATTTTAGCCATTCATCTTCACATTAATTATTTTAGCTATTCATCTTCACATTAATTATTTTAGCCATTCATCTTCACATTAATTATTTTAGCCATTCATATTCAATATTTAATACTTAGCTATCCATTCCCACATTAATTATTTTAGCCATTCATCTTCACATTAATTATTTTAGCCATTCATCTTCACATTAATTATTTTTAGCTATTCCATTCACATGAATTATTTTAGCCATTCATCTTCACATTAATTATTTTAGCTATTCATCTTCACATTTATTTTAGCCATTCATCTTCATTAATTATTTGTGCCATTCATCTTCACATTAATTATTTTAGCCATTCATCTTCACATTAATTATTTTAGCTATTCATCTTCACATTAATTATTTTAGCTATTCATCTTGCTATTGACTATTTTAGCTATCTACTCACATTAATTTATTTTAGCCATTCATCTTCACATTAATTATTTTAGCCATTCATCTTCACATTAATTATTTTAGCCATTCATCTTCACATTAATTATTTTAGCCATTCATCTTCACATTAATTATTTTAGCTAGATTCATCTTCACATTAATTATTTTAGCTATTCATCTTCACATTAATTATTTTACTATTCATCTTCACATTAATTATTTTAGCTATTCATCTTCACATTAATTATTTTAGCCATTCATTCACATTAATATTTTAGCCATTCATCTTCACATTGATTATTTTAGCCATTCATCTTCACATTAATTATTTTAGCCATTCATCTTCACATTTTATTTATTTTAGCTATTCATCTTCACATTAATTATTTTAGCCATTCATCTTCACATTAATTATTTTAGCCATTCATCTTCACATTAATTATTTTAGCCATTCATCTTCACATTAATTTATTTAGCCATTCATCTTCACATTAATTATTTTAGCCATTCACTTTCATGATTAATTATTTTAGCTATTCATCTTCACATTAATTATTTTAGCCATTCATCTCTTCATATTGATGACGTAGTCATTTTATCTTCACATTAATTATTTAGCCATTCATCTTCACATTAATTATTTTAGCCATTCATCTTCATATTAATATCACGAAAAATCAATTTATTTTATTTTAATTTCTTTTTCCGGATATTTACTTGAACTATTTACATTATCTTTACTCACTTATTTGTGGACTACCTTATTCTAGAAATTTTTCCTTTTCTCTTGTACAACCAAAAACATCTTGTATTCCAATAACTTAGCAAACAGACATTAGGACACTGACCTGGGCCTGATCAACCTTGGCTGGGTCAACCTGGGTAGAATGTATGATGTTTGTAAAGGACCAAAACCGTCAATGAACCGGGGTAACATCACTGATGATGTGTCCAAACCGCATCGAAAGGATGTATTTTTCAAAAAAGACTGAAGCAAAATAGCTGGAATGAAACTGAGGAAAGATTATTGTGAAAGAAGGACAATAGATCCTAGAGATTTCTAGTAAAGCAAAAATGACTATTGATGTTGCGTTTAAATTTGTGCAAATTGCAGTGGACGAGAAATCCAGAAGGGTGAAGAGTATTCCGCCGGTGATAATCACGAGCAATTAGACTTTTACAATATGACATAAGGTTACACAGAAAATTTAAACATCAAAATGATGACACCCAGCAAACAATCTAGTTCTATTCATGAAGACGAGATACGAAAATGTAATGCTCACCGGAAGAAGAGCAATGAAAACATTTGTAGAAAAAGCACAGGCAAGCTACGTTACAAATGTGAAAATGAATTTGGAGTCGAGATGCCAAATTTGAACAGATAATATTGGAGCTTCTTCTTTGGATTTTGTCAATAATCTCTAGCTACATAGCAGAATCAACAGACCAAATTTAGCAACCATATTCGAATCACAAACAAATAGTTGACTTGCAAGACAAGTTCAGGTGTGCAAGCAACTGCCTGGCACAATTATAAACAAACATTCATAGCATCAGATTTAGCATCTGACTCGATGTATTAATTCCAATACATATCAGCGTTAGTCCGTTGCCTACTAACAACTATATTGTTAGTTTTTGAAGTGAGTTTATACACTAGAAATGCCTGCATCACTCAATGCCGGTTTTATTAATGAATTTTTTTTTATTCCCATAAGAAGATGAGACGGAATAGATTAAAAACAGTTCTTTTCTGCTTATAATGTTTTGCTTGTTCAGACTTTTCCGTCAAACGCAAAGTTAAATAAAATAAATATGGTACAAATTAATCTATTTCAGACTGAGGACTTGAAAAGCATTTTTTGAATTGTACAAAAATAGTTTATGAAAAGTCATTTAGTTATTATATGATTGAAAAAGAATTTGAATTATTTCAAATATCCCAGTGTCTTTCTTTCTCTATATAAAAATGCATAGGAAATATGTACGCCAAAAAGTTGTCACGGAAATATTGATCCTTTAAATTGTAAGACTAAAACACACAGACACACACACACACACACACACACACACACACACACACACACACACACACACACACACACACAGCATTCGATTTTCAAATCTCTGGAAAGAAAATTGTGTCATGGTTCACTTTTTCTCATAGGCAATGCCCACCTGTCTCTAATATATTGTGTAATCTGGAAAGTAAAAAGAAAGCAAAGCGTATGTGCGATATAATAAAATACAAAAGGTGACAATTTGTCCATCGCGTCGTATATATATATACACACACACACACAAGTGTATGTATATATACACAGAGTACGATGGGTATATTGGCGCCATTTTATATTTAAATTTTGCACAAATACACTGTTTTTTATTTTATCGACTGCCCAGAATAGTAGGGGCAGTTGGTCAGAATCTGTGAGCAAAATATCATTAGAACAGAATTCCAGAAGTTTCGGACCGGCATAATGTATTGCTTGAGATTAATGCCGGGAGGGCTAATAGGAATATTTTAATGTTCCAGTGTCAATCTGAAGACACTGCAGAGGAGTTGGATGTGTTTAGTGATGAAGATGTTATGCTTCTATCTCTCTTACAAATACGAAGATTACACTGACATTACATTTTAGCAGATATATTTACCGACATTACGCAAAAATATCTCGAAAGACTAAAGAATAAATTTCTGGACGGTCTTCTTGTTTAAGTTGGTGAATTCTGCCACAATTGTTGCCTTCAGTTGATCTTTGGTGATAAAATATGTTTTTATTACTCCTTCACTGAACTCAGTTAGGTGACCAAATGCAAAAGGTGACAATTTGTCCATCGCATCGTATATATATATATATATATATATATATATATATAGTGTAAGAAAGTTATGGAACACGTAGGCCTTAAACCCACTATTCATGCATGTACTTTTATAAAGAGTGCTCGATACAACGTAGAGCTTTGTATTGTAATGGTTGTTACAATGGTTTATAAAAACATAGTGTCACTACACAAAAAATTTCGCGTTTCGGAACTACGTTTGCCTGTCATCTCCTACATATATATATAGGAAGAAAATGATTAACTCTATACCTGGCCTGGGGTAGGAAATGGCTAGTAAATTCCAATGCTTCTAAAACGAAGCTGTTATCAACTAACCACTATAGACAATCTACCTCCCATTAGCATGGAACAGGCATGCCTCCCAGAGAGTAAAACACTACGCCTCCTTGGCCTTACACTTTCGGCGGACCTCAAATGGAATGACTATATCAAATCCATTGCCAAATCTGCCGCTATGAAAGTCGGCTCTCTGTGCAGAGCCCGGAACTTTTCGCCGCCTGAATCTATCCTGCACTTATACAAATCTACCATCCACCCGTGTATTGAATACTGCTGCCATTTCTGGTCGGGTGCCCCTGCTACTCTCCTTGGGCTTCTTGACAAAAGAAGAATCTGTAACGTGGTTGATAGTGGCTTGGCAGACCGGCGGCAACCACTCTCTCACCGGCGTGATGTGGCTTCCCTGTGCCTCTTCTACAAGTACTTTCATGGCTTCTGCTCCGATGAACTTAGAACACTGGTGCCGCCTAAGCACGAATTTACGCGAGATACTAGATTAGGAACTAGGTCCCACCCTTTTACAGTTAAACAGATAAGATGTAACCGTAATTTCTACTCCAACAGCTTCTTTTCTTGCGCTTCCCGCCTGTGGAATTCCCTTCCACAAGTCTGCTTTCCCGACAGCTAATATCTCCAGGTGTTTAAATGTAGGGTCAATAGGCACCTCCTATCACACTAACTTCCAATTATTCTCAGAACACTCTCATCTACCCAACCCTCATTCTCGGTATCCTTACCCGCCTATCACCCACCCTCTGACATTTCCTATATTTAACCATCCTTTCTCCACTCTATGTAGCCCCTGCGTAGTAGTGGCAGGGAAATGCCTTGCTCGGGGTGAAACGCTTATATAAAAAAAAAAACAGGTAAGATTGTAGTGATCATGGAAACATTCCCTTGGGAGTCTGTCCCACAGAGCAGTGGTTTGCGGAAAAAAGCTGTTTGAGTGGAACTTACTTCACGCCGATAAAATACGGAGGGAATGCGGGTGTTTTGATACGATGGAAATGGCATGGCTGGTTCTAGCTGGGAAGATTAGACCTGTCGGAACTAAGGTACATATTCTGTTGGAGCACTTTGCCTGGAAGTGGCGATAAAAAAATGAGTAGCTTGCCATATTCCTCCTTTGAGAGAGAGAAAGAGGTTGGAGGATAGGAAATAATTCGTCTTCCACAAGACCTCGGGGTCGTTTTTTAACGTTATCAAGACGGGAAAGGGAGGCATGGGATGCTACTACCCAAATATGACGACAGTACTCCATTTTCGGTCTGTTCTCCTTCTTATAAACGTATAAAGAGTAGAATTTAGGTACCTATGGATCGTATGTGTGAGTTCCACATAAGTTTAACGACTAATATTCATTAAAATCACATTGTCACCTTAAAGATACATCCGTATTTCGGGGTCCGATCAGATCGGTTTTTATGATTAATGATTATTTGGTATTTAGAAATTTATTTTATGACTACGGTGTACAAACTGGTAATAATGGCTGATATGAACTCGCTAAACAGTAACCAGGTGTCCATGGCCCTAAAAAGAACTAAACTTGCTCAATTAATTCATCTTTTGGTAAAAGTAAACAGAAGGAAGTGGTTCCTAACTGGGAGTGATAGCACCTACTGTGGGCATGAGATCACCTTTTAGGGGTTGCAAAACCTTGGATTCGGCAATTTAGCAAAAATAATAAATAAATAAATAAATAAATTGAATCATTTAAACTTTAACCGTTAAACATTCAGACTTATTTGTTTATTATTGTTGATTATACCTTTAGATGTTTTAAGTGTAGCGGAAGAGAAATACGACGGTTTTGTTTAAGTCCATCAACTTGGTTGGGGTAAAATAGTATAGTATGATGAAAAAAAGGCCATAAACTAAAAAAAGCAAGGTTTTCTCATCTTTTTAAAATTTTTTATGCTTTTTTATGCTTTTTTATGCTTTTTTATGCTTTTGCTCTTTTCTCACGTGTTCGAAATTTTAGTTATGATTTTTTTGCGTTAGAGGCAGAAGAACGATAAATGTTAGTTATTTTTGCGCTTTTTTCCGTTAAAAACACAATGATTTAGAAATTCTTGCAAAATTCAAATAATTAAATTGAATTTTTAATTTTTTGGAAATTGTTTAATTTCAACTTCTAACACTTCTGCCCGGCTGATTAGTTGGTTCGCTGCCCCCGCTATGGTTCGGAGCCTGCCACGATGATGAAGATGAAACGGCACCAGTTGTGACGACGCTTTAGGGCTGCTAGTCGTGATGATCTCATCACAGTAGCCGGTCCTCGGGACGTCTATTACAACAACGAACTCACTGCCCACGCTGTGTTCTTTTGATCTCAGAAAGTCTTGTTGTGAAAACCCGGTAGCCGTATTTCTACCATATCCAGACCGGACACTTGTATACACTTCTGTTAAAATAAAATGATTACGGCACCAATAAAAAAAAAAATAAATGAGTAAGTTCAAAGACCCATGGATGAGTTACAAAAGAAAGTCTTTATAAAAAAACAATTAATTACAAAAGCAGAAAAATACAATTGTCGAAATTCATGTTTACGACGGAAAGAGGATTAGCTTAAAAATATCAGAGCTTTTCAATCTTCAAATAGTAATAAGTTCTTCTGAAGTTTTGTTAAAAGTAATCAGAGTCTTCAATTTTTAAAGATAATCAGACCGTCAATTCTCCACATCAAAAACACGTCTTTTCGGCCTTTATCAAACTTTGCAGAGACAGCCGAAATAACAATGCGACCTGGCGGCGGGCGGGGAGTCGTTTGGCCTTTGTCGCCTGAAAATCTCTCTCGAAAACCTTATTTAAAAATTCTTTTCATAGCAGTGCGAACTTTTCGTTAAGAATAATCAAAACTTTCAATTCTCAAAATAACATTTAAATCAATACAGTTCATATCGGGGTTTTTAGCGGAGGCTCATTATTGAACATTAACTCTTTAAGTTAATCGGTGGCAGTCTTTTTTACGTTTCTTTACATCTTCAGTCATGAAGATGTGGTGGGCGACCAGCCCATATGGTGGGCGACCAGCCCATAGGTGGTGGCTTCCTAATTGGGAACTTTTTTCCCTGAGTCGTTATATTTCGACTGCAATTTCAAAAACTACCCAACCAACTAATTTTTCGTATTGAGTTCGGATGTTTATAGCTGTCCCCAATTCTCTCGGGGGATCTACGCGACTCAAAGCTTTGACCAATGAGATTATTTTCTATCCATAAGATTTACGGGGAGCCATGGCCGGACGAATGAAATATCAACAGCTCATATGACGTAATGTCTTTCTGTCTTCCTCTTCTTAATTACTTCATTTTTAGGTTTTCAAATTTTCAAATCCTTTTCCCAGGAATAATTTTAAGGATTTAACCCTACCTGACCTCATCAAGGAAATTCTGACATTTTATTATGGATACGACCATTTCTTCAAACTTCCCCAGGCTCAAAACAATTCTCTTTTTTTCAACCAATTTCTCTATTCTCCGGATTTTACAAGTACATCATAGTATTAAAAATATCTCTTTTTACGTATGCTCACATCGCGAATTACAATAAAGTACAACTAACAATACCACTAATATCAATTTCTCTCACTTCGTTGTATTAAACTAAAAATATATACCGACGTGGAAAAAGGCATATAAACTTACACTGAATGAAATGCTTAAATTTTTGTAATATTTGTTTGTATTTAAGTTTGTTATAACGATTTTCTTTTCTTTTCTCTATTTTTATGTCATTCAAAAATTACTTTGCTCAAATTAAGTGTAAATTGCCTTCTTCATCTTCATAGGGAATATTATATATATATATATAGTGATGTGTTGAGTTTTTCTTTATAAATATCATATTGCTCTAAATAACATCCACTGAGCTCTCTATATAGATATAACACAATATTTTATATTAAGTTAATCTTGTTGGATTATCCTCGCCGTTTACGGACTGGACATCTATACATACATACATGATTGTAAGAACTGCAACCTTGAAACTTCTGAATATCGTTTCTTATGTCTTTGTCTATAAGTTTATCAAATTTGATTAAAATCGGATCATTCCTTCGAAACCCGATTTTTTCGATTATCGATTTTCGATATTAATCGGAGGTACCTCGACACAAACCCTAGCTAAGAACACTCGCAGACGCTTATAGTACAACTGTGTAAATTTTCAAGAAAATCGGTTCAGCCGTTTCGGAGTCTATCGGTAACGGACACACACACAGAGACAAAGTTCCATTTATAAATAAGTTTATATATATATATATATATAGTATTTCTTTATGTGTATATTTATCTTTCCTTAAATTTACTTTCATGACTCCGTTATCCATAATTGAACGTTTGTCGTCACATGTTTTTTTTAACTTGTTAGAAATTTCTGTTGCATTCGGACTTAATTGTTTTCTTTCTTTTTCTTGATATATATCTGGTATTTCTCTCCCCTACATCAGTGCCAGTTGGTCACATAGTGTAGTCAGAATTAATGTGAATTGTCTCTAGCCCTGTCCGATTATGGTTTCTGCCAAAAGAGTTAAATCTGTTGAAATTGTAAGCATTTTTAACTTACTAGCTGTTCCAATTGTGAGCTGTAAGATTAACGCATTATTTTATTTTTCTGTCCTCCTCTCTAAAACGTCGCTAGATTTTATTTAGGCTTGAATTCTTTAAATGTAACTCATTTTTATGTATCTTCGTATTTCTTTATATTTATACATATTTTTATTAAAGTTGCTTTCAGGTCTCAGTTATCGATAATTGAACGTTTGCCGTGAGACTAATCTAACCCCCTCAATTCCCTCCTCTGACTTCTTGATTCCTGGCTATCTTTTCCTCTTAGGGAAGAACACCACTGCCCATATGCATGGTCTAAATGTTTACCTTAGGGAACTCCTCCCTGTAGCTAGGGTGACATCTTTTGAATCCCCTGACCACCCATATATGTGTCTCCGTCTGTCACTTCTCATATCGGTTAGCTATCTTTTGTTTCTGTACCGTTTCCCCTCCTCTTCCGACTGCTGCCAGTTAGACATTATATCTAACAATATAAATAAGGCTACTTCCACCTACCCATTCGCTAACATATTTGTGTTCTGAGATCTTAACAACCACCATGTCGAGTGGCTAGAAAACTCTGTGACTGATTCAGCTGCATCCACACCATGAACTTGAAGAACATAAGGCATGCAGATGATACAGTGCTGATTGCGGACTACGGAAAGAAAACTGCAGAACCTCATACAGAAGATAGCGGCGGAGAGTGACAAAAAAGGATTACAAATAAACATTAAGAAAACTTAATGCATGGTCATCAGCAAAAGGTGCAACCCAAAATGCCAAATACAGGTGAGGGGTACCAGAATCAAGGAAGTACAAAAATTTAAATACCTAGGAAGTGTTCTAACAGGAGATGGAAAGTGCGACACTGAGATCCGAAGGCGAATTGGCATGGCAAAGGATACGTTCCAGAAGCTGAGTAAAGTACTAACACACAGGTAAATCTCACTAGAAACAAGGAAAAGAGTGCTGGATTGCTATGTGATGTCGGTTCTTCAATACGGCAGTGAATGCTGGACAATATCATCGAAAATGTGGATAAAACTGGAAGCAGCGGAAATGTGGTTCTACAGAAGGATGCTGCAGATGTCGTGGACTGAGCATGCAAGCAACGATGAGGTGTTGAAAAGAATGGCAACCAAAAGGATATTAATACTGAGCATCAGGAAGAGACAACTGAAGTTCCTGGGACACGCAATGAGGAAGGAGGGCCTGGAGAACCTGATACTGACTGGCCAGATAGAAGGAAAGAGAAGGAGGAAGGCAGCGGATAACATACTTGCAGGGCCTGATCAGATGGATGACGGGTTGAAAGGAGTAACAGGAACAAGCATACTAAGAGCCTCAAGGGATAGGGAGACGTTGAGAACCATGATCGCCTACGTCCTCAAGGGACAGGGCACATAGTAGAAGAAGTGTGAGGCTATTATTAATGCTGAAATAGTTCAACATCTTACTGCTCATAAACCTTTCTCAGACAGTATGACTTCCGCTTTGCCAGTTTCACTGCTGGTATGCTAATGACTATCAACGAGTACATATAGCAGGCCCGCGATAAGTCTGGCGATGCTCCAGTTGTTGCCTTGGATATCATCAAAGCTTTTGATAGGGGTTAGCACGCTGGTCTTCTGCGCAAAATACAGTGCTTCAAAAAGGTGTCTACGTTGCTGAATTTTGTTCAATTAACACATTAAACTCTAGAGTTTAATTTCTAGATCTGTCTTCAAACGTCAAGTTTATAGTTGCCAGTTGTGGCCATATAATTTTTATGAGTTGATTTATTGCTTCGACTGAAGTTTTAAGTTTGTTTTTCCACTAAGAATTATCACTGCGAAAAAGTTCGTTGTTAGGTCCTGAAGATGAAAACGTATCGGTAAATACCAAATGTCATAGTCGACATTAAAATGAAAATAACTGGTATTTGACATTAGATATTTTCATAAATCTGGTGGATAAAAGTAAACAAAATGCTCAAGGCCCCCATAAAAACTTGTTCAAAATATAAACTTATATTTCTTGAACTTTGAATTACTAGATTTTCAGAGTCCTGCTAGGAACGATAAGATAAAAGATATATGCTGCGGGATGGGGGTGAACATTTATAAGAAACTCTCCACATAAATGTCATATCTGTGCATTCAACAATATACTTATTGGATAATGAAGTGGGTATATTTTGGCAACGAATGGTATATTCTATCCAAGCCAATTTTATTGCGGGTGATATAAATACAGTTCGTGTGTAAAATAGTTTAACCTAGAATCATTCTAGGTATCTTCTTTTTATGTACCTTGTCACTTCATTACTTAGACGATCATGGTGTTCTGTATCTTCCTGTCCGTTTTAGATCTTAATAACTTTTGCCTTTCAGTTATTTCTCTCAAAGCATATACTCAAGCCCATCAAGTATATTAAACGCTACTTTCCTTTGTTACACTTTTCCTCAAACTTTCCCGTGTCTATCAGATTTTCTAAGTTCTCCTTCCTCATTATGTGCCCTACAAATCTCAGCTGCCACTTCCTGATATTAAGCATAAGTTTCTTTTTTTTCTCGTAGTTTCTCGCACGTTTGATCTGTGGTATTCTCATTATCTTTCTGTAGAACTATAGTGGGTTATAGTAAAGTGTATGAGTGTTGAAACAGATTAGTGTGATTTGGCCTTGTTAGTTAGATAGCCCACTATAAGAGGGGTAGAAAACAAGAAAATCAAATTTTAAATAACAAAAACTAATTTATCTACATAAAAATCAATTAATGATTAGAATAATACAGATAATACTACTACTACTACTACTAATAATAATAATAATAACTTGACGTTTGTCGAGGGACGTGTTAATTACTCGCGTTTTCTTTTCTCTCTGGCGACAATTGTCTTGTCCCGTCTTTGATACCGTTTTGGGGCTCGGAAAAGTCATCTTGAAATTCACACCTAGAAGTGAATCTAGCCTTTCCATTGGACGACAAACAAACTTCGCGTCCGTTCGCAAAAAAGGTTCCTTAAAAATAATTTGTTTCTGATAATTAAAATTTGAATTTTTTTTTTTAGATGTTTCCTAGTTTTCTGTTGTCCGAAAAACATTTCGCATAGAGGTGTGAAATTTTATAAGTTTTATTTTGGACTTGCTTTTGCATGTGGGCTAAGCAATGTTTCATAAATTCAAGTAAATTTGTTTATTTCTAACAAAACCAATGAGTCAGTGTTTAGTATTGGATCTTTTTACATGTAGAACTTGTTTTGTTTACTACAGAACCCCGTATCTGTTGTTTTACGTCCCTGCTTCAGCATTGTAGAGATTGTCCAACCATTGCTGCCATAGAGGAAGCCAAACATTACGTAATAGTTATGATTGTCTCTAACAACATGTGTCTATCTGTTAATAACTCTGCTGAGCTTCTGAAATGTATATAATAGTGTGCGATGGAGAATCTGTAGTCTAAATGAATAACATTGACATCTTATTTTAACAGATTTATTTGAAGTTGAAGGAAAGATGGTTAATTTTTATTTAATTCGGCCTTGTGTATTACCGCCCTATCAGTCTCCTTCCGACCTTCGGCAAAGTTTTCGAAGCCATTATCAACGCCGAGGTGATTCAGCATCTCACGTCCCACAGGCTTCTCTCGGACAAACAGTACGGGTTTCGCTTCACCAGGTCTATTGCTGATATGCTTACGAACATTACCGAGTACATATACCAGGCTCTTGACAAGAATGGCGAAGCCCGAACCGTTGCCTTGGATATCTCCAAAGCGTTCGACAGAGTCTGGCATGCTGGCCTTTTATGCAAATTGCGGAGCTAAGGTATAACTGGACATTTGTTTGACCTCATCCAGTCATTCCTCTCTAACCACACATTGAAGGTAGTATTAAATGGACATGCCTCCTAAAACTACCATACGAACGCGGGCATCCCTCAAGGCTCCATCCTAGGTCCTACGCTCTTTCTGGTCTACATTAATGATCTCCCCGATGCCATTAGATCCCAAGTAGGCATGTACGCAGATGACACCACAATTTACTCTCGCTTTGATCAAAACCCCGGTGTGGGCGACAAAGCAAACCTCGCTGCCGAACTTGAAAAGGACTTTCAATCCGTAGTCGACTGGGGTAGGAAATGTGGCAGTGAAATGCCTTGCTCGAGGTGAAACGATTATATATAAAAAAAAATAAATACATAACCCAACTCCCTACAGCTTACAAGTTTTATCCAGAATTATTATAATCAGAGGGTTGGTTGTCGGCTGGAATGTGTGAATTAGTGTAGAATCGTGGAATAGTGTAAGAATAAAATATACATTTTTCTTCTTAAATTAGAAATTTATTAAAAGGAAAGAATAACAAGTTGTAGAAGTTAATGTGCGATTAGAAACATTATTAAGAAGTTAAGGGTAGAGTTCGTGTTCAATGATAAAGTTATGGGTATCAAGATTTGTAGAAAATGTTTGTAGTAGTAATTGTTGAAAGAGTATATGCGGACGTACGTATGTATGTATGTATGTATTCAGTAGGAATGTCTTTGGATGAAGAAGAAGTAGAACGAATCAGTACAGGAGAAAGAGAACAAGGTACGACCTGGCCTTATCTTTGAAGTTGAAGTTACATTTTAGTGCTGTCTTTCTCGTTGCTTCCATCTGATGACTGACGCTGATCGGGGGGCATTTAATTGTCATTAGATATTTTCGCATTGATTAGCAGAGTTCCTAAGTCTTGTAAATCGCTTTCATTCGTCAAAAATCAACTTAACATCTACTTGCGAAATCCGGTTTTGACTTTTTCTTTATGCACATGGTCAATCATTTTTCTATTTGGAACAAACCAGGATTTCACATGTCATTGTGAATTTTTGTAAAAGTGAAGAAAAAGGTTAATTTTAATTTTTAATTTCTTCTTAATTTCTTATCCACTACATATTCACGTAAATGGCACAAAAATATTCTGAAATAATAAAAATTAAATTCATTCAAAAAATCGCCGTAACAAAATTTAAATAACATAAAACCACTACGTGCCAACACCAAATAAAAACTGTTCAATTTAATTTATTTTTTTTAAATTGTTCAAAATATTTATTATTTTAACTTTTATTGATTAAATATGAATTTAGTAAATGGGAATTTTTTTTGACCAGCGTATTTCATCTTATGATAAACTCTATTAAGACAACTAAAACATAAAAATATAATTGTATTAAAAGAAAAATACAATAACAGTAATATCTACTCACTTATGTTCATTATACATTACATTAAATCACTTACGATCTTTCATAATTCACTTGGACCTTCAGTAAGCCCGAATATATTTACGAGCATTATTAATTGTTTTTTTAAATTCTTAAAAACTAATGCCATTTTTTAAAGTTAAAAAATTAAAATTTTTAAAATTCTTTAAAACTAATGTCATATATACTTCTTCTAAAATAAGAGAGAGAAAATAAATAAGAGAGAGAGAGAGAGAGAAAATAAAGAGATTTCCAGAGAGAGCGAGAGAGAGAGAGAAAGAGAGAGAAAATAAAGAGATATTCATAGAGACAGAAAGACAGAAAGAGAGAGAGTAAAAGAGAGAGAAAAAGAGATTTCCAAAAAGAGAGAGAAAGAGAGAGACAGAAAAAGAGAGGGAAAATAAAGAGCTTTCCAAAGAGAGAGAGAGAGAGAGAAATAAAGAAAGAAAGAGAGAAAATACAGAGAAAATAAAGAGATTTCTAAAGAGAGAGAGAGAAAGAGAGAGAAAAAATAAAGAATTTTCCAAAGCAAGAGAGAGAGATAGAAAGAGAGAAAACGACAGAGAAAATAAAGAAATTTTCAAAGGGAGAGAGAGAGAGAGAGAGAGAGAGAGAGAGAGAGAGAGAGAGAGAGAGAGAAAAACAAGAGAAAAAAACAAATTTACATACACACACACAGAGGGGAGAGAGAAAGACAGAGAGAAAGAGAGAGAAAATAAAGAGATTTTCAAGGAGAGAGAAAAAGAGTGAGAAAATAAAGAGATTTACAGAGAGAGAGAGAGAGAGAGAGAGAGAGAGAGAAAGAGAAAACAGAAAATAAAGAAATTTCCAAAGATAGTGAGAGAGAAAAGAGAGAGAGAGAGAGAGAGAGAGAAACAGATTTAAAAGTCAATAACATCATGTAATCTCTTCCCTAAGAAATTGGCAATGCGGAGATACGAATTTAACCCTCATAGTCTGAACATTTTACCCACTTAGTTCACGTGTGTATATATTCATTTCTATAACAATATCAAGTTGGTATAAAGCAGACAAGTATCTATAACATTTCAGTATTTTCAAATATTTCTTCAAATGTTTATAAATTTCCTTCAGATTCATATCAGTGACGATGAATATGAAGACTGGGTTGATATCATTAGGCGCGAGACAATGTTAATCTATTAACTAAAATGAGTTCTGAATTTGTTCGGACGCTCTGATTATAATTATAATTCAGATCCATATCAATGACGATGAATATGCAAGAAGGAGCTTATTTCGTAAAAAAAAAACAAAAAAAAAAAACAGAATAAACCAAATCAACGAGATGTACTGATATCATGTCCATCAATGTTCTGAAGATCAGAATAAAATTCGTGAATTTGTTTCTAGCTAAACGCACTTCCCCGAAAATCTGGTCAGGCGCCCCTGCTGTTCGTCTCAGTGTTCTCGACAGGCTCCAAATGAGAATCTGTAATGTGACTGGATGTGGCTTTCCGCTGTCTCTTCTACAAATATTTTAATGGTTTCTGCTCTGACGAACATAGGTCACTGGTGCTCCCTCCACAAGATTTTACTGGTGCAACCAGACTGGCATCAAGGTCCCACCCTTTTATAGCTAAATCAAGTAAATGCAGGCGACAATTCCACTCCAATAGCTTCTTTTCTCACGCTTCCCGCCTGTGGAACTCCCTTACATATATTCGCTTTTCCGATGGCTTCCAAGAATTTAAATGCAAAGAATTTAAATGCAAAGTCAATTCCCATCTCTTATCCAATTAACTCCAGCCCTTTCTACATAACCCCGTGTATCTTGTTCTTTTTCTTTCTCTCCACCTTCGCAACTGTCTTCACTCCTGTGTTCACAACCTTCTCTTGCCCCTCCTGTAGCTGGTTCGTCTTTCTCTTCACTCTCCTCCTGTTTAAAACTTTAACTCTCTTATGTAGCCTGCTGCACATCAGTGGCAATACCAACCTTGCTTGGGGTGAAATGATTAAAAAATGTTTTTATTCAATTTATAAAAATAAATTTTACTGCATAGCCAATTAACATCACAAATATTAAAATATATATTAACTATAAATGCTAAGAGGTCGGTTCAGCTTCACATGTAGATTGATCAAACTCAGTCAGTTAAGTACCATAGGTGATACACGCCTGGGCGATCATATCTCCAAAGCGACATGACTAATCGGACAGAAGATTATCCCGCAGTAGGTTGCCATTGCTTTCTGCGGTAGACTGGTTGCCAGCCAAGGCTATAGAGCCTTATCTATCCTATTATTTAGCCCATAAGTGAAGGGAAGAGACGGATTATTACATTTCTTACGGTATTTGTGCGTAAGTGAATGCAGGGGATTCAAATGGAATTCGAACTCGTCACCACGATTTATCACTCCTAGTCGATATCCTCTGCACCACAAAGCATATCCTCAAATTGATGATCAAACAGGCACGACAATAACATGTGATTATATATGTACTTGATTACAAGACAATCAAACAACTTCAGATAAATATTAAAAACTTAATATATATTAGTCTAAGCATATTCCGCCTCTACCAAGTATTTCAAAAAATAGGACTCGAGTTAAAATTTCCTAAATCATAAAATATTCTCTGAACAATGAAAACAATGATATAACGTACATTTAATAAATCTTTAAAATCCAGGAAGTGATATTAGTAAATATTAAACACTTCAAATACCTCCCTGTGTGGATCTGTTATAAAAGATTTCAAATAAAAATATATCATAATCGGTTACAATCTGGGTAATTTCGTTCAACAAAATAAAAATATTAATCTAAAACTTTAACCAATTTTCTTAAACTACCTCTTTAGATCAAGACTTTTACATAGATCTCAGGCATGAGAACAGTGCTATCCCGACGGTGATCAAACTAGCTATCATCGAATTTAAATTGTTTTGTTCCGGCTTATACATTTATCGGTTATTTAAAGCCGTAACAGATTTTAGATGAACATTTTCTTTGATAATAACAATGTGGTCTGCCATATAACAATCATCCTATTTACGCTGTAGTAGTAGACAAAGACAGCCTCATACATTTCCTAAGGTATTTAAGCCCAAGTGAACTTGACTGAAATTTGAAAACGGTTCTCCAATTTTTCATTCTCAGTCCCTGTCTATTACACCATCCTCAGCGACCCAGGAAAAAATAGAAGCGGTTCTGTCTCATAAGGGTCAAAAGATTTGTTCTCTCTTTCTTTCAGTCAGTCAGTTAAGTGCCATACGTGATAAACGTTTTGGGCGATTATGTCTCGTAATGGATATGACTGACCGGGCAGAAGATTATCCCGCAGAAGGTTGCCATTAATTTCTGCGGTATACTGGTTGCCATCCAAGGTATAGAACCCTATCTGTCCTGTTATTTATCCCATAACTGGAGGGAAGCGAGGGATTAATACCTTTCTCAAAGGTATTTGCGCGTAAGTGAATGCAAGAAATTCAACTGGAATTCGAACTCGGCTCCCCGATTTCTTGTTCGGAGTTGATATCCTCTGCACCACAAATAAACCATTAAATCTAGATATATTAGCAATGCAAAAAAGATGTAAACTAAGAGAAGTTCGGCTTTAAAATAATTCAAAATAATGAGATAGCTTGTATGCTGTGCTAGGTTAAAGGTAATGATTATGAGTCGACAAAACTAACTGCTTAAATGTGTTCTGAAAATATGTATTTCAACAGAAGGATACTGAGAATTCTATGGCCAGAGAGAGTAGCCAACAAGGAATAACAACAGAAAGAACGTTTATGCTAAGAATTAAGTGTAATATAACAATCTGGCCCCACCCGAGGAAGGTTGATGCAAGCGATGGTGTTTCCCGTCGGTGAAGGGGGCGGCGAAACGACAAGACAGGTGTTTGTGAAATACATCCTGTCGAGGCCGGAGCGGATGTCGTTTGACCTTATTTCCGACAGCGGCGGAAATGACTACGGAGGCAAACAGAACAGGTGTCTCTGGGAATTACGTGGGCGTTGCGTGGGCGAGGCAAAACCGGAAGGAAAGTCCCGGTTCTAGAAGACTATATAAAGACCTCGACACACGGATTCGCTAGCAGAGAACGGCCAGTGGAAGCAGAGAAACACCACAGGCAAGACTACACTCCCGTCAACCCATTCTATGTGCGCTCTCACCCTTCCGTTCTCTATTCCACACGGTTCGTCGTCATTAATAAAAATATAACCTTATATTTTTATATATGCGTGTTGTTGTTTTGTCGTCGTACGGCGATATATAACATACGAAGAGACATCTGAAATTTTATCAATACATAACGAGGAAAGAGGGTATTTTATTCGTGGGTTTTATTGTTTGTCAAATAGTAACAGAAATGCAACACAAAGTTTTGTACATTTTATTCAATATTGGTAAACAATAGATGTAAACATGCTCAATGGATTTCTGGTAAATTAGGAGTATCCGACGGGGAACATGAAGGAATTCTAGAGAGCTATATTAAAAATCACACTAGTCGAAAAGTCTGATCAATGAGTATATTTTGATTCCTTCCTAGGGAAAGAGTTAACTCCTTTCGTGATGACACCCGTTCATAATGAAGTCTTGAAAAACCTAACACGCAGTGACCATATTAACGGCATGAATATAAGAGAAAGAAAAGTACTACCTACCCGACGAGCCTGTGTGAATTAATTACGAAACGCGAGCAGTAGACATAACACTGGAAGGAAAACTGCTAACGGCTACAAGGGATAGGGAATTTTGAAGAAAGACGATCCCCATAAACTGAAGAGACAGATCTCATTGAAGAAGGTAATATTGTAAGTAACAATGGTATATTTTGGGGGCAAGTAATAATGATTGGGCTAGAGATTATGACCAGCTAAGTTAAATGTTTGGACAAAGACAGGCCAACTCTTCCCCTTACACCATCTTTGGACACTGTGCTTTATTTCTTGCAAGTTTTAATAAATAAATAAATATTGTGGATGTCTTATATGGACCCAGAGCCGTTCAGATAAATCTAATTGTCAGCTGTGTACAACCAGTTTTTATCACATCACTCAATAATAGCACGTAACAAAATTTGGGCAGAATCAAAATATTAGTTTACAAATAACGGTGGTTTAAGTAAAGCTACTGTTGCAAATTTTCAAAACAATGGAAAAATCTGAATTTCGTGTGTTGATAAAGCATTGCTTTCTGATAAGAAAAATCCTGTTTAAGCAAAGCAATGGCGTCATTCGGACTCAACTTCGTCGGAAATAAGTTAAGTTGTGGTATGCTGACTTTAAACGCTATCGTTCAGGCACAAATGTTACTGAACACTCAAGTCGCCCCAAATTGGAAAACACATACACACACACTCACTCACTCTCTCTCTCACTCTCTCTCTTTCCCTCTCTCTCTCTCTCTCTCTTACACACACACAAAGAAAATCCCGGAAAACACACCAAAGAATCCACAAACTCGTTTTGACCGATCGTAAACTGAAGTTGCGTGAGATAGCAGAGGAGTTGAATATATCAGAAGGCGGTGCCTTCACCATTTTGCATGAACATTTGTCAATGAGAATGCTGTGTTCAAAGACCGTGTCGCGTTGTTTGCAACGATTTCAACGCAAAAGAAAAATTTTTTTTGCGTAAGCATGTGACAATGGATGATACATAGCTCCACTTCAGAGTCAACTCGGTAGTCAGCCGAGTGGACAGCCGCAGGGGAAAGCCGTCCAATGCAACCAAAAAAAACAGCTCGAAAGGTTTTGAGCTATGTGCGTTGTGGTACAGTGGATATCGGCTCGGAACGAGAAACCGGGGAGCCGAGTTCGAATTCCAGTTGAATCCATTGTATTCACTTACGCGCAAATACCCTTGGGAAAGGTATTAATCCGTCTATTCCTTCCAGTTATGGGTTAAATAGCAGGACAGATTGGGTTCTATAGCCTTGGTCGGCAACCAGTCTACCGCAGAAAGCAATGGCAACCTACTGCGGGATAATCTTCTGCCCAGTCAGTCATGTCTCTTTCGAGACATGATCGCCCAAGCGTGTATCACGTATGGCACTTAACTGACTGACTGATTTAAGGATGCGCAAGGTATTTTATTCATTGGTTAAATTGTGAAGGGAAGAACTATCAATAGCGAATTTTATATAGCATTAATGGTTCGTTTGAAGAAAGAAATCGCCAAAAATCGGTCACAAGTGAAGAAGAAACTGCTTTTTCACCAAGACAACGCACCGTGTCACAACTCGATCGCAATGATGGGAAAACTATATGAATTGCACTTCAAATTGCTTCCGCAACTATCCTATTCTCCAGATCTGGCCCCTAGCTACTACTGGCTGTTTGCAGATCTCAAAAGAATACGCCAGGGAAATAGATTTGGATCCAATAAAGAACTGATATCGACAACGGATCCGTATTTTGAGACCAAAGACAAATCGTTCTCCCAAAATATATCGAATTGTTAGAGAAGCGTTCGAATCACTGTACACCCTATAAGGAGACTATGTTGATGAATAAAGTCGAATTTTACCTAAAAGTTGTTGTTTTATTAGGCTCGGGGTTTATTGAATGGTGTTTTAAGAAAATGGTTGAATTGCTTCGACAGAATGAAATATGTAGGTTTTAGCCAAGACAATACTTCTTCGAAAAATCACAAAGAATTGCATCAAATAACATAAACAAAATTCTTTGTGGACTTTCAAAGCAGCAACTTAAAATTGATTAAGAAAATCGTAACTTGAGTAACACTAGTTGTTGGAACGAGCTTCTATTACTGTCTTTTTTTCTGTTTTGTGCTTTGTGGTGCAATGGATATTGACTCGGAACGATAAATCGGGGAGACGATTTCGAATTCTAGTCGTATTCCTTGCATTCACTTACGCACAAATACTGTTGGGAAAGGTATTAATCCGTCTGTTGCTTCCAGTTATAGATTAAATAATAGATTGGGTTCTATAGCCTTGGCTGGCAACCAGTCTACCGCAGAAAGCAATGGTAACTTACTGCGGGAAAATCTTCTGCTCAGTCATGTCTCTTTCGAGACATGATCTCCCAAAGCGTGTACCATGTATGGCACTTAACTGACTAACTGACAGTGTTAAAATAATGCTTGCATAAAACTCGGATAATTTGAAAAACGGCAGAAAAATATGCACGTAAATTATAATATGTTTGCAATCATTTACATAATTTCCTTTGAATATACAGATTGGAACTCGAGAAGATGAATAGAATATTTAAGAACAGGGAGAAACATTGTCTTTAATCTGACATGTTTCACTTTAACAGATTCCTTCAGAGAGTCTTTAAAGAATTATTCGATTCATAATTTCCTTTATGTAAATTTATTTTTTGTCTTTCAAAGGGAGAGCAATTTATAAGGACTTTACATAGCATATTGAAATCTTTTGAAATTTAAAAATAAATCAAAACAAAAAGCGTCCTTATCTGGAGAACTTAAACGATATTAATAATATAAAAAGATTTAAAGCAATATATATATATATATATATATATATATATATACGTTCTAACACCTTGATTGAGCAATCTGGAAGAATGGTAGACTTTGAAAAACAGTAGCTATTCTGGCATGTGCGCTTCGCTCATTCAGTAAAATGAATTAGATCACTCTGGCTATTGGGCACGTAGAATTATAATATACACACAAAAAAGTCTGCTTTCTTCTACCGAACTCCCATAGCCCAGAGATAGAATCGCCGACTGACGCCAGTTCGGTCGGGTTTCAATCCTGGGTTAAAAAGCAATCGATGAGCTGTGATACAGCAAACAGATCTGTCTGCGGATATATATATATATATATATATATATATATAATTGTCAGTCCGTAAAACGGTGAGGATAATCCAACAAAATTTCTTAAATATAAATTAATAGGTAAATCCATCTTTCTTTTCTACTTCCCCTTACATTTATTTTATGTTTATTATTATTATTTCTATTATGTTCCCTGTTCATTTTAAGAAAACATTCATTCTGGCAGAAATTTTATGCCTGATGGTGGAAATATTGTAAAAGAGTCTGATGATATGAGCTAGTTAAGCTCATTGAAATGAACTATAGTTTATTACTAATATGACGTGTTGAGTTTTCCTTTATAAACTATATATATATATATATATATATATATATATATATATATATATAAAGGCGCCTAGAAGATAATCTTTAAGTTCTAAAGAGGGAAACCACAGACCAAAATTATTTCAAATTGGGATAGGCACTTGATTGATTTTTTTATTTATGTTTTTATTTGTTTATCCATTTATGCACGTGCTGATGTGAAGAAAAAATACAGACTAATTCGACACGCCAACATTTAATTTATTTGATTTATTGGACTTACTTTATTTTTTATTTTTTACTTCACTTATTTGACTTATTTCTTTATTCTTTATTTTCATTTTTATTTTCTACTTACCTATATATAAACAAGAACTTGGCCCTCAGAAACAAAAGAAACTCGCCATGTAAAACCAAAAATTTATTCGTCTGAAGAGAGTAAATCTTAGACTCGAAACGCCTGTAGCTTCACAAATACCATTATGGACACTTAAAATATCATAATATATATAATATCTCTATACTACAATAAATATACACTTTAAACCAAACGTTAACGGCTTCTCACATTTTTTATTCTCTCTCTTTCTCTCTCTCTCTCTCTCTCTCTCTATATATATATATATATATATATATGTGTGTGTGTGTGTGTGTGTGTGTGTGTGTGTGTGTGTGTGTGTGTGTGTTTCTTGGCGAGGTGCGTTTCTGTAAAACCTCAAATTTTTATTTGGATCTTTACCATTGACGTTGAATGAGCAAAGGTTGTTTTATGTCGGACAAAGATAGAACTAGCAAATCGATGGACTCTGCTTAAGTTATCTTCATCTTTTAGATTCCTACTTTCTGTCATTGTTTTTCATCGACTTGAAACAAATTTTGCCAAACTGCACTCCCCTACTTTTTTGGCAATGAGTCTGGAAAAGAATGAAACAACAGCAAATATACAAATAAGAATTTTGATCATCCTCGCAATATTAGACATATTAATGTCTCTTCTCAAAGTTATTGACAATTTGCTAGATTCAGTTTTCTTTATTTAGAAAACGTTGGAAAAATGAGATTATGTAGTGATATACATTTTAAACTGAACGAGAGAAGTGTTTGGGTAAATATTCCATGAAAAAGAATTACATTAGAGACGAGATGTTTTTGTTTTTAATTATTCAACAGAAGGATCCTTTATTGTTGAAGCATGTAGACAACATTGATGTATCAAAGACAACAGTAACAGACTGAACTGTTATTCTTAAAATAAGAAAAAAACAGCTGAACTTCTTTCGACAATTAACGAGAAAGAAGATCTTGGAATAATTAACTTTTAAGTTCAAGAAAAATAGCAGAAAATGCGAAAAAGGAGAAAAATGTAATCAACCAAACTAGATAAGAAGTTGTGGCGACTCATGATTTGAAGGGAGACGGAACAAGAAAAAAAGTTGTTAACCTGCTAGGCAATATCTTCTTCTATGTACCTTGTCCCTTCAGGATGTAGGCGATCATGGCTTTCAACGTCTCCCTATCCATGGTGTCTCTTAGCACGCCTTCTCCTGTTACACCACGCAAACCTCGTTCCATCATCCACCTTCAAATATGTTATCCACTGCTTTTCCCAGTCTTTTTTCTCTCTATCTGGCCTGCTAGTATCAGGTTCTGCAAGCCCTCCTTCCTCATCGAATGTCTCAGTAACTTCAGCTGTCTATTCCTGATGCTCAGTATTTCCTTTTTGTTTTGTTTTTTCATATCCAAAATCTTATCATTGCTCACATGATCGATCCATGATATTCGCAGCAACCTTCTGTAGAACCACATTTCAGTAGCTTCAAATTTCTCCTTCATCTTTAATGATATTGTCCAGCATTCAGTGCCATATTGAAGAACTGACAACACATAGCAATCCAGTACTCTCTTCTTTGTTTCTAGCGAAATTGTTCTGTTTCTTAATACTTTACTCAACTTCTGGAATGTTTCCTTCGCCATGCCAATTCGCCTTCGGATCTCTGTGTCGCACTTTCCGTCTTCTGTTATAACGCTTCCCAGGTATTGAAATTTTTGTACCTGTTTCATTTTAGTATCCCCTGACCTGTATTTGGCATATTGGGCTATCCTTTTTACTGATGACCATGCATTCGGTTTTCATGCAATTTATTTCAAGTCCTTTCTTGTTACTTTCTTCTGCTACCTTATGTAGGAGGTCTTGTAGTTTCCTTTCCATGTCTTATTTGACTCTAGTATCCCCGACCTGTATTTGGCATATTGGGCTACCCTTTTTACTGATGACCATGCATTCGGTTTTCATGCAATTTATTTCAAGTCCTTTCTTGTTACTTTCTTCTGCTACCTTATGTAGGAGGTCTTGTAGTTTCCTTTTCCATGTCTTATTTGACTCTAGTATCCCCTGACCTGTATTTGGCATATTGGGCTACCCTTTTTACTGATGACCATGCATTCGGTTTTCATGCAATTTATTTCAAGTCCTTTCTTGTTACTTTCTTCTGCTACCTTATGTAGGAGGTCTTGTAGTTTCCTTTCCATGTCTTATTTGACTCTAGTATCCCTGACCTGTATTTGGCATATTGGGCTGCCCTTTTTACTGATGACCATGCATTCGTTTTTTTCGCAGTTTATTTGTAGTCCTTTCTTCAGCTACCTTGTGTAGGAGGTCTTCAGTCCTCCTATAACAGAATGCATGCGAGATATATTCCTCACAAATTAAGAAGGACCTGGGATGTGGTGCTGTTAAGAAATGTCGTGAATATATTGGACTGAACGACGATAATGCCTAAGATCACTATTGACTGACTCAGTTGTTTCTAACGGCATATCAACTCCTTGTGGGTCATTTAATACCGAAATTTAACTTTTTAAGTGATTTAAATTAATAAAATATACAAGTTATTCTTTTTCAACAAATGAATACGTGGTAGATGAGATTAATTTTTTCTAGATATTTGTGGGGACACAATTGATTAATAGCTTGATATTTTTAAGGAATTGTACGATATTATAGTAATTAATGTAATAGAAAATTTTTTCATGTTCATTGGTTGATTTTGTTTAGCGGTATATCGGCCTGTAGAAGTTATTTAATGCCAGAATCAAGGTATTTTTAACATAATTTTATGACTTCAAACAAATATCCGTTGTAAGCAATTGCAATCTTTCAACTACTCTAATGTATTCTTAGTCATTTTTCTTTAAAATGTTTTGTTGATAATTCTAATATAAATAGGTTGGGATGCTATTTTATTAATATTGCTGGTATTTTTACTATAAAGGGAACAACAGCAGTTAAGAAGTGATTCTATGCTCCCCAAAGCCGAAAATATTCCGATCAGTTTTTCGTCTTACCCATTACTCAAAGAATCACGAATAAACATTTGAAATTTCTATGGCACATAACGAAGAAAGGGTGCTTGAAAAAAACTGACAAAGAAGTCCTATTGAAGGCAAGAAGGATAGAAAGAAACAACGAACTGTTTACCTATTCAAGTAAATTCATGGCAAATATGGAATTGTATGTCGGTTCTTCAATATGGCAGTGAATGTTGGACAATATCATCAAAGATGAAGGAAAAACTTGAAGCAACTGAATTGTGGTTCTACAGAAGGAATCTGCGAATATCATGGATCGAGCATGTGAGCAATGATGAGATTTTGGAAATAATCGAAACGAAAAGAAATTAATAGGAAGAGACAGCTGAAGTTCCTGGGGCATGCAATGAGGAAAGATGGTTTGGAAAACCTGATACTAACAAGCCAGATAGAGGGAAAAAGAGACAGGGGAAAGCAACGGATAACATATTTGAATGACCTAATCAGGTGAATGATGGAATGAGGGTTGCATGGTGTAACAGGAGAAGGCATGCTAAGAGTCACCAAAAATAGCGAGAGGTGGAAAGCCATGATCGCCTACGTCCTGATAGGATAAGAGAATAATCATTATTTCCAATTACGGAGAATGGTAATTGTGGAGAGCTGTGATCTGCTGTGATATATATATATATATATATATATATATATATATATATATATATATATATATATATATAAGAATATACCGGCGCAGACTAAAATAAACTTTTATGTAATTGCTTTCAGGAAGTTACTTTCAAATATTTTTAGTTTTACAAAAGTTATGATATTGACATGATTTCATAATAACTTATTTCCGTAAAAATAGATATTGACTTCAAAGATGCTTTATACATATGAACGCAAGATTAAATTTATGTTATATCTATTAATCTATTGCTCTAGCTAGCTAGCTAGCTAACTGAATGTGATTTACCTCTGTATTATATATTTTTACTATCCATCAGCTATATATTCATATTCATGTTCAGGCTTATATCGTTATTTTTAGTGAGTACACGTGTCCAAGTTACTATTCCAGTGTTTTAAAAATTTTATTAAATAGTGTAATTAATAACAACCGGCATAAATTGAGAAATAATTATATCTATCTATCTATCTATCTATCTATCTATCTATCTATCTATCTATCTATCTATCTATCTATCTATCTCAGTCTGTTTATCTATCTATCTATCTATCTATCTATCTATCTATCTATCTATCTATCTATCTATCTCAGCCTGTTCATATCTATCTATCTATCTATCTATCTATCTATCTATCTATCTATCTATCTATCTAGCCTGTTCATATCTATCTATCTATCTATCTATCTATCTATCTATCTCAGCCTGTTCATATCTATCTATCTATCTATCTATCTATCTATCTATCTATCTATCTATCTATACATACGCACATATACTATAGTGGGTTATCCGTTCTAGTGAAGTGTAGTTGTGTGTTGAAACAGATTAACTGAATTTGGCCTTGTTACTAGCTAGATTACTATAAGGGGGGGATAAAACAAGAAAATCAAATTGTTTATAGAAACAACATTACGCTCTCACACCCTGATTGAGCACTCTGAAAGAATGGTAGACTTTGAAAAACAGTAGCTACTCTGGCGTGTACGCATCCCTCATTCAGTAAAATGAATTAGAGCACTCTGGTTATTGGGCGCGGAGTCTAACCGTACTGATAAGCTGTGATGCAGCGAAACTGATCTGTCTGCGGATGACAATATATATATATATATATATATATATATATAAGAATTAAGGTTTTTTTTTTTTTACAAATAACAGTCATGTCTTTTGGTTGGTACAAATGTCGCTAAAATGTTCACAGCAGTAAATTCCGAAAAGAGTTTGTGCGTATGTCTGTGTGAGCGTTTGTCAGTTAGGAATGCCTTTGATATCTCCGCTCTGTCCATCGAGTAAGTGGCTCAGGGAACAGTGAAGTAGAAGCTGAGAGAGAAAAGAAAGGCGAGCATGTTTTGATCGCTTGACGTGGTCAAGGGACGTTCTAATTATGCTCTCATCTGACGATGCTTTCTGTGTCGGTTATTTATTTCATCTTTGGGGGTCCAAACAAGTCATTTGTGAATTCACACCCGGATTTAATTCTGGGCTTCCCATTGGACGATAAACAAAATTCACGTCGGCTGGCGAAAAGGAATTTGATATTTATTTATTTTTGGTTTTCTGCCGGAACATCTGCGTGGAGCAAGATGCACAAAGACCAGTTTTGGTCATTTGCTTTCTGGACCTCTGAGGGAAAACATCCGGTCCCTGGTATCACCACATATAACTTTCGCCCCAGGAAACGGAGTTGTTGCTGTTGCTTTCTTTTGTTGTTAGTAATAAAAATATGTGTTTTCTTTCTTCCATTTAACCGTTCTACCGGACTTCGGTCTCATTTCTGGTTTGTTATCATTAGTTTCCTCGGTACAAGATAGAGAGTTATCCAAATCCCGTCTTGATTCGATCGAATCATCTGATTTTATATTTTCAGAAATATATGTATCTATTGAAACATTACTATGGACGTCATCTGATCGTTTTATAGTAAAATATTTTTCATGACGACTTAATACCTGGAATGAATTTGTGTACGGAGCTTCCAGCGGTTTTCTTACTCTGTTTGTTCTTAGCCAGATACTTTACATGTTTGCAAGTCTTTTGGAATGTAGGAATTAGGTGTTGAATGCAGGTTGCAACTGGATAATTTGTCCATGTCAAATTTTTGCATTTCGTCGGTTAGAATTTTAACGTGCGAATTTGTTATTTCGCTATTCTCGCTTTTTGTAGGAACGATTAATAATCGGGGAATTTTTGCATGACTCCCTGTTACTGCAGTAAATGGAGAATAGTTCGATTCGTTAGGTGTTATCCTCATTCCGAGAAGGACGATAGGTAGAGCTGATAACCACGATTCTTTTTTGGCTATAATAGCCGTTTTTAGGGTTCTGTGTGCTCGCTCAACTAATCCATTCTTTTGCAGATGGTAGGCCGTTGTTCGTAATCTGTGGAAACCTATTATTTTTCATACTTCTGCGAATAATTCGGGTTCAAATTAGCTTCCTCTATCTGTAACGACATAAAGAGGAACCCCGAATCGGGAGATCCACAGATCGACAAAAGTCATTGATATTGATTTCGCCGTAATTTCTGTTATTGGGCATGCATCTATCCACCTCATGTTTCTATGAATGCATGTTAATAAATATCGGTATGGTGAAAAATAAGAGACAGTTTGGTTCTTTACTGGTGGTAAAGGACCGACAGTATCTACATGCACTGTTTCAAAACGACTGGAAGGTAATTCAAATGGATTTACTTTACTCTGTTTTATTTTATTTTATTTTATTTTTTTGCTTGTTGGTAATGTTGGCATTCTGTGCACCAGGTTTTTATTGACTTGTCCATCTTTGGCCAATAGTATCTGGATTTTATTATTTTTTATTATGTTATTCCCGGATGTGTTAGATTATGCAGACTGTCAAATACCGATTTTCTGAGCTTCTCTGTTACAAAAGGTCTTGGAAAAGGTAATGTCGTGTCACATAAGATGGTTTCATTTTTATTTATTGTGTATGGTTTCAGTTAATCTTTGAATGCCTGATTTCATTGTCAGTAGCTTGATGTTTCATTATTTCTTGTAAGTCACAAGTTATAATGAGAATGATGTGTGTGAGTTGATTGAAAAAGGAGGTGGC
>JBBBDQ010000598.1:7567500-7635000 GCA_037127315.1 Ascarosepion bandense
CAATGGGTTTAATAAAATTCGTAGAATAAAAATTATCACATAAAGTGTGCAGAATGTTCTCTAAGAACAAATCATCAGTGCGTGGTGGACCAAGATATAATTCAGGTTTATATGATGAGATTTATGAACAAAACATTTCCACTTGGTGTACAGACTGAACGTGAATTTAAGATAAAAACTGCTGATGAAAAAGTATCTCTTACCTTCAAACAGTACACCCCAAAAAGGCAGACTACACTATCTTTCGATTTCCCTCGTAAATTGAAGAGAGGCTTGAAGGAAAATGAGTTGGGCGTAAATTCCAAATTTGTCTATTCGTTGATCGAATAGACAAATGGAAAACGAATTATCAAGTAAAATCAACGTAACGTTGTGTTTAAAATTTTTTCGAATAAAAGACTTTCATGAAAATTAGTAAAAATATAACTAATTACCGAAGAAGCTGCAGCAAAAGCAGCAATAGCAGTTCACACCAAAAACAGCAGGAGTATCGACAGCGACCGCAAGTACCTCAGGTAAAAATACAGGAGCAACATAAAAGACAGAGCGGACAGTTTAATACCAAAAAACGAAAGGAACAGCAAGAAAAGAAGCAGCAATGTCATCTGCAGCAGCAGAAGTTTCCACAAAAATAGCATGTGCAGATCCAATAGTAATTTGATTGAAAAAAGAGATTAGAGGAAGATGAAGAGGAAATTAGAAAAATTTCAAAGAAGGAAAAAAGGCGAGTCGAAGGAAATTGACGGAAGACACATGAACTTTTCTGGCGCCCTTGGAGTTATAAGAATTATCAGAAACATTGTCCTTTACCAATTATCTGTATTTTCTTTCTCCAGGGACGGTAAAACGTTGCTCTAACGCTGGGTTTCTTCCCCCTTGCGGTGGGAGTAGAAGCATCAGGTCTGCAGAAATGTCTGTTCCCAGCGTATATGCACTAGGGTAATAGGAATGCCACACCGTATTCTGGGGGTGGGGAACAAATGGTATTTCTAATGTTGTTGGTCATGGCAATGATTGTGATTTGGACGTTGGGAAGGAAGGGAATCGTGCAATTCGAATGGAGAAAATGTTGCAATTCGAATTCAAAGCTGCTATTATCATCAGAATCTGGTAGAATTTATTGTGCATTAGTTCAGCATTAGGATCAGAAAAGATAGAAATCTTTTTTCATCCACAGATTTCAGCAAAAGGGGGCGAAAGGAGTGAGTTTAGTTCGTCTGATCGGGGCCAGCCTTAGTTTCTTTTTAAAATCCCTTGGTTTCAACGAAGCGGTTTCTTGTTGAAACCTTCCTTGGATAAAATAAGCGTTCTTTGTTTACATAGTTAATATGTGTGTGTCGTTCCTGGCTTGTTCATCACATTCATTTATGCTATGATCTCGATCGAATTTCCCAATCTCTTCAGTTGGTTTTTGTTTCCTTTGTTTTGACTCTCGATTAGTTTAGTCTTTGAATTTCCCATTCATTCTTTATTCTGTCCTTCCCGCTCGGTTATTGAATGGGCTTCTTCATTTTGTCTATTGGCAGAATACAGTGGCTACTCTTATTTTTGGGAGTAAACGGGTCTTACTAACGCCTGTTGTTTTTTTTAAATTTTAGTGTTTTGTTATATTCTAGTTTTCTTCCTTAATTCATCCCCTCCCACATCATTTCATATCATTATATTGGTTTTATTAAAGAATAATTAAAAAAAAAGACATTTGAATATAGAGAAATTTATATGTCATAGAACTTTTGTAGGTTCCCTGTAAATCTGTGGTATTATGGTATATGTAAGAGTGATTCTGATGCATACATTCTTGTGGTGAATGGGCCATAAAACTGATTAGCTAGGTCTGGGATAGTTAATGTTGACGAGACTTACCCAATTTTCATTTGACCTTGTGCAAAATTCTTGAATAAATGCATAAATAAATAAAGAATTTGCGTAAGAATCTGCGTAAATATGTGAACGATGCTTTCAGAGTTTTCCGCAGAGGCCGAACTGCAGGGTTGTTTCCCATATACAATATATATATATATATATATATATATATATATAAAGAAAGAGAGAGAGAGAGAGAGAGAGAGAGAGAGAGAGAGAGAGGGAAAGAGGGAGAGGTAGAGGGAGAGAAAGAGTGCTCGCCTATGAGAGCTGGAGGTTGAGTGTTCGATCCCCAGCCGGGTTACACAATCGACTTTAAAAATGGTACTCAACTCCACTCTACTTAGAAATCAGCCACAAAGCCTCGAAGGTTACTCTAGAAATCCCGGTATAGGAGTAGTGCTTATTTCACCCGCAAGGTAGCAGTTAAAGAAAAGGGAACCTTCGGATCGCTCACGACCTAGCAGTCGAACATCTTACATAATATATATATATATAGAGAGAGAGGGAGAGAGAAAAAACAACTAAAAGTTGTATTTTTTGAAAGTATTTATTTATTTTTATTATTATATATTATATTATATATTTCAGACCGGCCTCGGTCTTTCATTAGAAATAAATGATTTTAAAATTTAAACTAGAAACGTCCACCGCGTGAGCGTTCGTCGCGTGATGTAGTTTAAATTTTAAAATCATTTGTTTCAGATGAAGCCGGTCTGAAATATCAAATATATATATATATATAATAGATATAAATAAATACTGTCAAAAAATAGATTTTTAACTTACAACTTTTTAGTAGTTTTTCCTATATATATTAAGACAAGATACGTGGATTATCATTAGGCTATATATGTATATATATATATATATATATATATATATATATATATATATATATATATATATATATGAAATTATTTGTCTGAACGAAACTTTTGATCGATACTCGTATTTAAGTGGATAATCTGTTTATAATCAAACAGTATATATATATATATATATATATATATATATATAGATTCTACCGGCCTGATTATTTACGAGCAATTTTTGTTACGAAAATGTGTGTCATTCGGCAGGATCTGAACCTGTGACACATAGGGAAGCCCCCAATTGATCTGGCGCGTCTTAGACCTCTCGACCACGAATGACGATCAGTCTAAACGAAGTCAAATAAAGCCTATATAACACAATTTTCGATTCATCGTAATAACCCTATCTGCTCTGAAATGTATTGTAATGTCAACAAATGTAAACATGTTACGGAAATTATCAAAGATTAACGAAATGTTTATAAACAAATCGACAATTTAAAATTATTTGTTTGAACATTATTATTAGCATATAATACTATTTTATTATAAACAGAATATATACTTAAATACAAGTATCAGTAAAAAATAATGTTCAAACAAATAATTTCAAATTGTCCATTGTTCATAGCCATTTCTTTAATCTTCGTTAATTTCCGTCATACAAAACTTATCTACTTAAATACGAGTATCGATCAAAATAATGTTCAAACAAATCGTTTCAAATTGTCGCTGGTTTATTACCAGTTTCGTTAATCTTCGTTAATTTCCGTAATATAAAACAGAATATCTACTTAAATACGAGTATCGATCAAAATAATGTTCAAACAAATCATTTCAAATTGTCGCTGGTTTATTACCAGTTTCGTTAATCTTCGTTAATTTCCGTAATATAAAACAGAATATCTACTTAAATACGAGTATCGATCAAAATAATGTTCAAACAAATCATTTCAAATTGTCGCTGGTTTATTACCAGTTTCGTTAATCTTCGTTAATTTCCGTAATATAAAACAGAATATCTACTTAAATACGAGTATCGATCAAAAATAATGTTCAAACAAATCATTTCAAATTGTCGGTTGTTTATAACCAGTTTCGTTAATCTTCGTTAATTTCCGTAATATAAAAAGAATATCTACTTAAATACGAGTATCGATCAAAAATAATGCTCAAACAAATAATTTGAAATTGTCTATTGTTTATAATCATTTCGTTAATCTTCGTTAATTTCCGTAACATGTTTATATTTGTTGACGTTACGATATATATATATATATATATATATATATATATATATATATATATATAAATTCATGAAATGTTTCACAGCTTTAGCATCACTTCCTTGTAGTCAACCTAAGAACATTTTCAACCTTCTCCTGTATGGATATTTACAATTGTTACTTTTTACAACGGAATATAGATTATCTGCTGATACTAGGAGAGTATTTAGTTATGATGCATTATCTGGGGGATATAATCTGGACACGAAATGTAAACTTACCTCTCTACTGTTTCTAACGTCATATGATTATTAAGTTGAAGTCAAAGCTTCAATCCCTTATTTCATATTTCTCTTTATAAACTTTGATTTAATTTATTTCGCTTATAACATATTTTCTCTCAATTACTTATTCTCGGGTTATCGTTAGTGCATTCTCTCTCTGATAGATTAAATTTATTATTTTACAGAAGGTAAAATATTGTCCTCCAGGGCCCAGGAAATCCTTTAATTCAAAATACTTTCATACAGGATCCAGGAAACTCTTTCATTCAAAATCATTTCCTCCAGGGCACAAGAAACCCTTTAATCCAAAATCATTTCCTACATGGCCCAGGAAACCCTTTAATTCAAAACCATTTCCTCCAGAGCCCAGGAAACCATTTAATTCAAAATCATTTCCTACATGGCACAGGAAACACTTTAATTCAAAAGCACTTCCTACATGGCCTAGGAAACCTTTTAATTTAAAATACTTTCCTAGATGACCGAGGAAAACCTTTAACTCAAAAGCATTTCATCTAGAGCACAGGAAACTCTTTAATTCAAAATCATTTCCTACATGGCCCAGGAAACCCTATAATTCAAAATCCTTTTTTACCAGGGCAGAGGAAACCCTTTAATTTAAAATCACTTCGTACATGGCCCAGAAAAAAACCCTTTAATTCAAAATCATTTCTCACATGGCCCAGAAAACCCTTTAATTTAAAATCAATTTTCTCTAGAACCAAGGCAACCCTTTAATTCAAATTCCCGAATGGCGTTACCACTACAAAAATTTGACGAAAGCTTTGGAAACTTATTCTCCAACGGATTCTTTTTCTTTCTCTTTACATTTTTTCTTTTGCTTTATCTTCTATGTTCTTATCTTTTTTCATCTCTGTACCTATGTTTATATGTACATACGACAAGAATATAGACAAAACAAAGAAAGAAAATTCTGAACAGATACTCACAAGACTGAACATTAGGAGGTGACAACCTAGGGTAATTAATTTGATTTGTGATACTCACTTATTCCTAGAGATCTTAAGGCATTTTTCTGGCACACACGTTTGTTTTCCTTTCATTTTAAACTGAGGAAGCTATAGAGCTTAGGCCTCACAGGCAAAACGCGTCTTTGATAAAAATTCAAGGGAAGTAATAATGTGATTACGTGTAAGCGTGAAATCATAGATCATCACACAGACATCAATCGCCTTTAAATTTTTGAGGCACAACATATCACAAGTATTAAACCTCGTACCAATCGCACAGCTTAACAAGTTTCTGAACACATTCTACAATGTGTATAAATAGTATATTTGAAATATAATTAAGGTAAATAATTCTTGTATCTGCGTAATGAGATAATTCACAAAATTACTTCCCTTGTATTTTTAAAATGCTTAATGTATTTTATGGTATTTAAAGATTTTTGTAACTATCCCACGTTATCAGATAATTCACGCCTCCACGTGATCATACGTTTTCACGCTTGCACGTGATCATATGATTACTTCCTTTGAATCTAAAAAAGACTTCTTAACGCTTATTTATTTCTTCAAAATGTCGTAACATGTTTTTTGCTACAAGGTAATTGTTGGTGTTTAAAATTGTAAAACCGTAAAATTTTACCCTGATGATGAACAAACACGTTCGAAAGTATTCGTTTAACATATGGACAATATTTGCATAAATATAATTTTGAAAAAACAGCTCATTAGAAAATATGAGAAAATACAAAAGAAAATCTGCAAGACTAAGTTGTCTGTATCGTTCAATATAACGTGTTTAAAAGATAAGATGCTGCCAAAATATACGTACTTGATATATATATATATATATATATATATATATATATATATATATATTAGTTGTTGGTTGTAAACAAACTTATAAGGACAATAAATAAAGTAAATTTATTACTTACAGGAATTTTCAAAATGGAAAATAAAGAAAAGAAACACGAAAACGACCGACCGGATTCAATCCCAAGCTTCATCAGGGTCCATTGAGTATTTAATTTATCCTTTTTTTAAATACTTAAAAATGAAGATAAAGGGATAAGAAAAGGGGGAAAAGGGAGAGGGGCAAGCAGTATATAGTTATAATGTCCAGTTCAAGTAGGCAATCTCTGTGTTTACAGAGAGAGACAGCATCCTAGATGTAATGTATAATGATTCCAATTATATTATATAAGTCCTTATACCGAAAGATTCACCTTATTTATTGAATGACCCTCGTAGAAGTCCTTATACCGAAAGATTCACCTTATTTATTGAATGACCCTCGTAGAAGTCCTTATACCGAAAGATTCACCTTATTTATTGAATGACCCTCGTAGAAGTCCTTATACCGAAAGATTCACCTTATTTATTGAATGACCCTCGTAGAAGTCCTTATACCGAAAGATTCACCTTATTTATTGAATGACCCTCGTAGAAGTCCTTATACCGAAAGATTCACCTTATTTATTGAATGACCCTCGTAGAAGTCCTTATACCGAAAGATTCACCTGATTTATTGAATGACCCTCGTAGAAGTCCTTATACCGAAAGATTCACCTTATTTATTGAATGACCCTCGTAGAAGTCCTTATACCGAAAGATTCACCTTATTTATTGAATGACCCTCGTAGAAGTCCTTATACCGAAAGATTCACCTTATTTATTGAATGATCCTCGTAGAAGTCCTTATACCGAAAGATTCACCTTATTTATTGAATGACCCTCGTAGAAGTCCTTATACCGAAAGATTCACCTGATTTATTGAATGACCCTCGTAGAAGTCCTTATACCGAAAGATTCACCTTATTTATTGAATGACCCTCGTAGAAGAACTTATACCGAAAGATTCACCTTATTTATTGAATGAACCTCGTAGAAGTCCTTATACCGAAAGATTCACCTTATTTATTGAATGAACCTCGTAGAAGTCCTTATACCGAAAGATTCACCTTATTTATTGAATGAACCTCGTAGAAGTCCTTATACCGAAATATTCACCTTATTTATTGAATGACCCTCGTAGAAGTCCTTATACCGAAAGATTCACCTTATTTATTGAATGAACCTCGTAGAAGTCCTTATACCGAAAGATTCACCTTATTTATTGAATGACCCTCGTAGAAGTCCTTATACCGAACAAAATACCATAATTATTGAATGAACCTCGTAGATGTCCTTTTACTGAAGAATTCACCTTATTTATTGAATGAACCTCGTAGCAGTCCTTATGCCAAAAAATTCACCTGATTTATAGAATGACCCTCGTAGAAGTCCTTATACCGAAACATTTACCTTATTTACTGATTGAGTCTCGTAGAAGTACTTATATAAAAAATTCACTTTATTAATTGAATTCCGTCATAGAAATCCTTATACCAAAGAATTCACCTTATTTATTGAATGACCCTCGCAGATGTCCTTATACCGAAAAATTCACCTGATTTATTGAATGACCCTCGTAGAAGTCCTTATACCGAAACATTCACCTTATTTATTGAATGACTCTCGTAGAAGTCCTTATACTGAAACATTCACCATATTTATTGAATGACCTTCGTAGAAGTAATTATATAAAAAATTCACCTTATTTATTGAATGACCCTCGTAGAAGGCCTTATACCGAAATATTCACCTGATTTGTTGAATGAGTCTCGTAGAAGTCCTAATACCAAAAAAGTCACCTTTGTTATTGAAATAGTCTCGGAGAAGGCCTTATACCGAAATATTTACCTGATTTATTGAATGAACCTCATAAAAGTCCTTATACCGAAAGATTCACCTGATTTATTGAATGAACCTCGTAGAAATCCTTATACCGAAACATTTACCTAATTTGTTGAATAGGTCTCGTAGAAGTCCTTATACCGAAACATTCACCTTATTTGTTGAATGACCTTCGTAGAAGTAATTATATAAAAAATTCACCTTATTTATTGAATGACCCTCGTAGAAGGCCTTATACCGAAACATTCACCTTATTTGTTGAATGACCTTCGTAGAAGTAATTATATAAAAAATTCACCTTATTTATTGAATGACCCTCGTAGAAGGCCTTATACCGAAACATTCACCTTATTTGTTGAATGACCTTCGTAGAAGTAATTATATAAAAAATTCACCTTATTTATTGAATGACCCTCGTAGAAGGCCTTATACCGAAACATTCACCTTATTTGTTGAATGACCTTCGTAGAAGTAATTATATAAAAAATTCACCTTATTTATTGAATGACCCTCGTAGAAGTCCTTATACCGAAACATTCACCTTATTTGTTGAATGACCTTCGTAGAAGTAATTATATAAAAAATTCACCTTATTTATTGAATGACCCTCGTAGAAGGCCTTATACCGAAACATTCACCTTATTTGTTGAATGACCTTCGTAGAAGTAATTATATAAAAAATTCACCTTATTTATTGAATGACCCTCGTAGAAGGCCTTATACCGAAACATTCACCTTATTTGTTGAATGACCTTCGTAGAAGTAATTATATAAAAAATTCACCTTATTTATTGAATGACCCTCGTAGAAGTCCTTATACCGAAACATTCACCTTATTTGTTGAATGACCTTCGTAGAAGTAATTATATAAAAAATTCACCTTATTTATTGAATGACCCTCGTAGAAGGCCTTATACCGAAACATTCACCTTATTTGTTGAATGACCTTCGTAGAAGTAATTATATAAAAAATTCACCTTATTTATTGAATGACCCTCGTAGAAGGCCTTATACCGAAAAATTCACCTGATTTGTTGAATTAGTCTGGTAGAAGTCCTTATACCAAAGAATTGAGCTTATTTATTGAATGAATCTCGTAGAAGTTCTTATACCAAAAAATTCACCTTATTTATTGAATGAGTTTCGTAGACGTTCTTATACCAAAAAATTCACCTCCTATCTTGAATGACCCTCGTAATAGTCCTTATAGGAAAAATTCACCTGATTGAATGAGTCTCGTAGAAGTCCTTATACCAAAAAATTTACCTTCGTTATTGAATGGCCCTTGAAGAAGTCCTTATACCGATAAATTCACCTGATTTATTGAATGACATTGGTAGAAGTCCTTATACCGAAAAATTCACCTGATTTATTGAATTAGTCTCGTAGAAGTCATTATACTGAAAGGTTCACTTTATTTATTGAATGACCCTCGTAGAATTTCTTATACCGAAAAATTCACCTTATTTATTGAATGCCCCACGTAGAAGTCCTTATACCAAACAATTCACCTTATTTATTGAATGACCCTCGTAGAAGTCCTTATTTATGAGAATGACCCTCGTAGAAGTCCTTAAACCGAAGAATTCACCTTACTTTTTAAATGACCCTCGTAGAAGTCCTTATACCGAAAAATTCACTTGAACTATTGAATGACCCTCGTAGATGTCCTTATACCGAAAAATTCACTTTATGTATTGAATGTCCCTTGTAGAAGTCTTTATACCGACAAATTCACCTTATTTATTGAATGAGTCTCTTAGAAGTCCTTATACCAAAAAAATTACCTTTTATATTGAATGACCCTCGTATAAGTCCTCATACCGAAAAATTCTTCTCATTTATTGGATAAACCTCGTATTTCTTATTCATTTCACGAACGGAAGGCGGTAATGTCACTAGTACGAATGTCTTTGCAGGAAGTGAAAGTTTTAAAAAAGACTGAAAATACAGATGATTGAAAAACAAAAACTGAAAATAAACGGAATTCTATAACACTGATGGAGACGATCAACACAGCATTAAATGGTTGAAGATTGTCATTATCAAGGAAGTAACAAAACTGAAAGTAGTTCCATAGATAGGAAGTTCAAGGAGAGAAACTATTCCAGTAGACCTAGTGCTTGCATTTATGTATTTCAAATTTAAAGTGTGGAACCTAGATGTTTAAATTCATATAGTCGAAGCAGGATGGAAAAATATTTGTCAGAGCAGCTTCCATGAAAATATTAGTAAAATAGAGAGAGTGAAGCCACAACAAGTGGCAAAATATGGCAAAAGACGAATAATAAATTTGTACAGCAGGCGCACTAAACCGAATATAGCAAGACTAAATGATAGATTTGTAAATATTTATGTAGTAAATTCAGGGACTGATTCAATGTAGTCGCTCAACTAGAAAGCCTAAGAATAAAAAGGCGTGATTTGTTGCTCTTCTAGAGCCTAATATCATCCAAGCTGATGGCAAGCAAAAGAAGTTCTCTATGGAAGATAGAGAGGAAAAATTAAGTGCAGTCCGATTGAGTGTAGGATAAACTAAGGAAAATTATGTTGGTATAGATTATTTAGGAAGCTATGCTTAAGCTATTGTCTGTAATTTTTAATTTACTTTATGGAAATATATCAGAATGACGGTGAGAGAGAAATTAAAACAATCCTTATTACATAAGTCCGTGATTCTTCCGAACAAATCCTGTTTCAGCGTTTCAATTTAAGTAAAATCTCAGAATATAGTCCAAGACAATTTATTTTCAAATTGCTTAAAATCTCGCGTGACAGCATCAATACATGTGGGTTATTTTTATTTTCTTTATTTTTATTCTTCTTCTACGCTTTATTTAGATCTTGCGGGCTGGGCTATTAACTCATCCTGTCAGTCAGGAAACATCGGTTCAGAGGCAGCCAAAACGATGTCTATATTTTGCCACGGAAATAAACGCGACATCCAGAGTTTAACTTCTGCTATGATCTACATTTCTACCGAGCGTATATATATATACAAATTTGTTTCTAAGCATATGCTGTTAATATATTCTAGGCGCCTTCCTTATCTAGGAGTGTCTCTGTAATTGTCTTCTATCGGTCATCTGGTTGTTTTCATTGCTTTGACGATATTTTGAATTCATTGTGTGTTTGTTTATGTAAGTGTATGTGTGAGAGAGAGGGTCTTTATGCTTTAGAATTGTTTTTTATGGGTCATTTGGTTCTTTTTATTGTTTGGGGTTACCATTTGAATTTGGTGTGTATGTGTGTGTATGTGTATGTATATGTGTATAAATGTGTGTGTGTTTTTTTCCGTGTGTGTATTTCATGTCATTTTGTTAAGTGAAGGCTTGTGTTTTTTATGTATCTTTCTTCCTGCATTATTACTGTGTCATAATCTGAATTTTGGTAGATAGGTATTACTTTGAATTTGCCCCCACTGCATTCATGCAAACGTTGGGAGACATATAATTTCCTGCTATATGATATTTTTATATTGCTTTTATGAAGGGTTATTCTATTATTCAAGCCTTGTGTCGCGCCCACGTATATCTTTGCGCATTTGTCGTATTTTAGAGCGTAAGCTACATTTTTCAGGTTGCAGCTCAGATCCAATTTGATTTCGAATGAAGATGTGTTTTAGAACTTGAAGTGTTTTCCTTCTATTATTATTTTGCATATTCCACAACTTTTTTCCTGCATTTTGTAACTATATATATATATAGTCATCCGCAGACAGATGTGTTTCGCTGTATCACAGCTTATCAGCGGGTTAGACTCCGATTGCTTATAACCCAGGATTTAAACCCGACCGAATTGGCGTCAGTCGGCGATTCTGCCTCTTGGCTATGGGGGTTCTGTAGAAGAAGGCAGACATTTTAGCGTGTATATTGTCATTATACCAGCCCAATAGCCAGAGTACTCTAATCCATTACTGAATGAGAGATGCGTATATATATATATATATATATATATATATATATATATATATATATATATATAAATATATATATATATAGCTACGGATAATGTTGAAATAAAATGGCTACTTTTGTAGTGATATTATAACATATTTATATTACAAATTCTAAATAAATATTATTCAATCTACGTTTTATTTAGTGTTGTATAGTATTTCTTTGGATACGGAATTTTATTCCATCTATACCTACTCTCTCTCTCTCTCAATATATATATATATATATATATATATATATATATATATATATATATATAATAAAAGTGTGAAAGAACACGTAGATTAAAACCCCACTATTCAAGCATTTACTTTTACTATGAGTGCTCGATAGAGAGTACGTCTTAATATTGTAATTTTGTTATAGCAATGGTTTATATAATATCATAACGCAAAAATTTTCATGTTTTAGAAAAAAACAAGTCCTCTTCAGGTACTATGTTATTTTAACATGAAGAGGAACAGGTTTGTTCTGAAACATGAAGATTTTTGTGTAGTGATATTATCCTTTTATAAACCATTTTAATAAAAAAAATTACAATATATATATATATATATATATATATATATATATATATTGAGTAATTTTGTTATACATATATATATATGTGTGTTTGTAATTTTACTGTATATATATATATATATATATATATATATATATATATAATTTAATATTTGTTTATTTAGGCAGCAAATTTTCATTTAAAAATGTCCGATTAAATAAATTGCAAATACGATGTTTCATATCTGCTTCTGTTAATTAACAGTTTTCATTTTACATTTGTTACTATATCTCACACCCCTGAAGATGATCTCGGAAAGAGGTTGAAACTACTTGGGTACCTTAAGAAATGAATGAAAATAACATCCCTCAACGTTACAACTCATTTCTGACATCTTTTGATTGTAACACGCGAAAGATTATCCGTGAGGTTGAACGGATTTTATTCCAAATAAGCAAACATATTGTTTGCAATTCATTTAATCTGACACACACACACACACACACACACACACACACATATATATATATATATATATATATATATATATATATATATAATATGAGATATGATATATATTGGCATGACTAATATTTGTACAACATTACCTGAAAGCAGAATGCGCATGCACTTTGCAGGACAAAAGAAGGACCCTGCGATTGATCTACTACTCAGGACACCTAACCTTGCCAATAACCTTGACTATCTATGTTATGACAGAGAATGTCAAGCTAAAGACCTTTCAACCTTAATGCAGGACCTTGATACATGACTAGTTCAACCAAATTAAAAAAAATAACATCTAAATCCGTTCTAGCTCGTGCAAAGTTTAAAAGTAATAGGATAAACATACGAAAATCTTAATCCTTCAAAATGAGCCACATTAAAACTTTTCTAAACTACTTATTTTCTTTCTGTTCGAACTAATAGTATGCCAACGGAGTTTTATTACTTTTAATTCTGTAAAATTTTGGAACAAATTTCGAACCTATTGGTAACAATCGATATTAGAATTAATAATCTGTTTGAATTTATGAAGCTGTATCGTATGCAGGTATTGGCAATCACTGTTTAAACAAGTTTGCAATTCATACCAGCACTTATACTTCTAATAGGGGCGGGGTTCTTATTATTTGGAACCAGTTTTTATAAGAATAAATATTTGTGACTCCGTTCCACTTAATTTATCGTCAAGACAATTTGCTTTCTATTTATTGCCATCTGTAGAAAGGCGAAGAGGCGTTTTATGACCAAGCTGTGTTCTAAAAATAATATTATTAAATTTTTAGCTGACTTTAAGTGATGTTCAATACATTGGTGAGTTAATGTGTCGAGCCATCATCATGTCTGTTATAAAATTTAAAGGTTGAAATCTTACTGTACTTGTCATATAAAAATCATGAACATTTTCCCATGGCTGTTTTAGTTTTAAACATCAAAATTTTCTTTATTTTATTTTTATTTTTTAAAAGGTATCATACTATACAAAGCAATTAAACCACTAAGACACAAGAATTTACAGGGACTGGAAGAATTATGAACAAAAGCATTCATAATGACTAGAAGAAAAAGCGTAAAAAGGAAGACAGTAGATAGGAAATGAGACTGCATTTAATTTAAAAAAATTAAAGATGGATGAAAATATGGAGCCAGAAGAGAGTTCCACAAAGAAGAATGCGAGAAAATAAACTGTCAGCATAGAATCTATAGCTCTAGCCAGCTCAGCTGTACATTAATGAGATCTTGATGCCAGTCTAGTACTGAACTTACATTAAAAAAATTTAGATACCATAGGAATTAACTCATCTGAAAAATTATCATGAAAATATTTATAAACAATTTAGAGACAACTTTATGGCGGTTGAAATGTCAGTGAAGCCTGGTTTCCAGATCAAGACCGATAACATTGCAGATTCTTTGGATCTTATCAAGAAGCTCAATGTAAATAGCATGAACACTGGATCATATGTGGCAGCGATATTCTAAGGATAGACGAATGGAAGACTTACAGATATATAAGATTATTATTATTATTTTTATTGGTGCTAATGGTGATGATTTTTATTTTTATTTTTTACTTGCTGTGTGCTTTCGGGACGTTGCCAACTTCTGTCCCTTTGCAATGATTCCAACAACGCATCCAACTATTCCAACGTGCAACATTAGGTAGTTGGCCACTGCCTGTTCTTGTTAGGCTTTACATTGATATGCTCTGTAGGTCAGTTAAGTGACATACGTGATATACGCTTTGGGCGGTCATTTTCCCGAACAACTTTTTGCTGGTGTTTTAATGCTAGAAAAACGTTTAGATTATAAGAATTTTGAAGATAATAATTAGCAAACATGTTTTATTAATTAATTCATAGTTGGGGGTGACTAATTAGATTACTATCATTCTTAAGGGCATTTACTTGTACGTGAAGATATAGAACCCAAGTGGAATTGGAAATCTGTTGCAGCTGTTTTTTTTCACTTGCCACCTATCTAGGTACTGACATATCTAGACGTTGCTTAACTTTGATAAGCGTACGAGAACCGGTATGGTCGTAAGCCTGATTTTATTTCGTAGGAACGAAATATGATTAAGAGTCAACTAACGCTTATTTTTCCGGAAACATACCCAGCATAGAACTACTGATCATGTGATACACTATTTTCTAATCCATCATGGGTACGTAGCTACAAGTTCAATAATTATTTTTAGATAGTGAATTTCTCAAACATACCAGCATTTGCCCATAATATGTATCCGTTACGATTAAAAATGCAATAGAAATCACTACATTTTTTTTAGAGACAAACCTTATTAATTTTTCGAGATACTTCCACTGAATTGTAATTATAATTGCGCTGAATAACTACTTCATATCTTGACAGGAGACAATTTTCTTTCATGAGTTGCATGCACTCATCAGTTTCTAAGTATCTGTTAACTATTCATAAACATCGTAGCAGAAGACTTTCGAAAGTGAGCCAATAATAAAACCCGAAGCTAATTCTGATCTTAATACTTCAGAAGTTGTTCACGACTCATACAGCGTGCGATAGATAAATTGTCATCTAAATAGCGCCAAGGCCAAAGTAGCACTGACACATCATAGAAACAGATATATCTGCCAAAATTACATACTAAATAGTAAATCTATTTAAAAAATGGTTTCCGCCTCGACCTCTAGATGACTTCAAAATATTCTACAATTCTTCTCGATTGGCTTCTTTTTTTTAAGTTGGTGCCATTGTCTTACCCTTCAGCATACAAAGACATTTATTGGTTACATCGCTCAGCTGCGACCCACATTTAATAATCAAGGGGGTCGCTGTCTGGAGAGTTAGGTGGTAGATGTTAGGGATGATGCGGTCGGTGAAATTGTTTGACAGCTATTAATAATTTCTCCTGCCCGTGTGGTACACTGCAGAGTCCTGTTACTAAACATAGGGTCTTCCAGTAGCCACCCTCGGTACCCAGTGCACCTCCTCAAGGCAATGTAGGCCTCCGTGTTGAGTTTGAAGTCCTCAACAACAAGTGTGGGAATCCTTTCTTTGCAGAACGATCAGAGTGAGTTTTCTGAGATACCCTACGGTAGTAATTACCATTAGATTCTTCCAAATCTTTTCAAATCACCAGTGCTGTTCTGGGATAGATATTCAAACACTCTGAAATGTTCATATTTGAGCTTCCAACGCGAATGCTAAGCAGTTTCCAAATTTCTTGCGTCATGGTTCATTTTTTTTTCTTACGGATGTTGACCAATTTAGCTAAGTATACTGTGCAATCGACAAAATTTAACGCAAACAGAAACTGAAAAAATGGCAACGTTGGGCAAATGGCCGAGGAAAAATTTCCTAAGCTAAAAAACAATCTAGATTAAAAAAATGGCAATGATCATTATGTAACTTGGAGTATATTTAAAACGAAAAAATATTGCAAAGGTGGTGATGTTTGCAGATTGTGCCAAGAAGATAAGTAAGCTATAGTATAATTTCCAGAACGGGAAAGACCGCAAAATGAAAGGACGGAAGAAATGTCCGGATGTAAACACCTTAAAAATATTTTGACAAGACTTGACCAGCTCCTCTCTTATTTTAATCTTCCTGCTCTTGACCCACACAAAGCGAGCGGCGGTGACGGAATCCCAGTCATAGTACTGAAGAAATGTGCCCCAGAACTCTCCTCTGTCCTCTCTAAACTCTATAACCTCTGCCTATCTGCTTCCTGCTTTCCTGCCTGTTGGAAGTCCTCCTGCGTAGTACCTATATTTAAGAATTCTGGCGAACCCTCGGACCCCGCCAATTACCGTCCTATTAGTCTCCTTCCAATCTTTGGCAAAGTTTTCGAAGCCATTATCAACGCCGAGGTGATTCAGCACCTTATGACCAACGGGCTTCTCTCTGACAAACAGTATGGGTTTCGCTTCACCAGGTCTACTGCTGATATGCTAACGACCATTACCGAGTACATATACCAGGCACTCGACAAGAATGGTGAAGCCCGAACCGTTGCCTTGGATATCTCCAAAGCATTCGACAGGGTCTGGCATGCTGGCCTCTTGTGCAAACTGCGGAGCTATGGGATAACTGGACATCTGTCTGACCTCATCCAGTCCTTCCTCTCTAACCGCACATTAAAGGTGGTATTAAATGGGCATGCCTCCCAAAACTACCAGACGAACGCGGGCGTCCCTCAAGGTTCTATCCTAGGCCCCACGCTATTTCTGATCTACATTAATGATCTCCCCGACACCATTAGATCCCAAGTTGGCATGTATGCCGACGACACAACAATCTACTCCCGCATCGATCAGAAACCAGGTCTGGACGACAAAGTGAACCTCGCTGCCGCACTGGAAAGGGACCTCCAATCCGTAGTGACCTGGGGTAGGAAATGGTTGGTAAATTTCAATGCCTCCAAAACAAAGCTGTTATCAACTAACCACCATAGACTATCGCATCTACCTCCCATTAGCATGGGACAGGCTAGCCTCCCAGAGAGTAAAATACTACGCCTCCTTGGCCTTACACTCTCGGCGGACCTCAAATGGAATGACTATATTGAATCCATTGCCAAATCTGCTGCTATGAAAGTCGGCTCTCTGTGCAGGGCCCGGAAATTTTTCCCACCTGAAACTATTCTGCACATATACAAATCTACCATCCGCCCGTGTATTGAATATTGCTGCCATATCTGGTCGGGTGCCCCTGCTGCTCTCCTTGGGCTTCTTGACAAAATACAAAGGAGGATCTGTAACGTGGTTGATACTAACTTGGCAGACCGGCTGCAGCCGCTCTCACACCGGCGTGATGTAGCTTCCCTGTGCCTCTTCTACAAGTACTTTCATGGCTTCTGCTCCGATGAGCTTAGATCACTGGTGCCGCCCAAGCACGAATTTACACGAGATACTAGATTAGCAACTAGGTCCCACCCTTTTACAGTTAAACAAATAAGATGTAACCGTAAATTCTACTCCAACAGCTTCTTTTCTCGCGCTTCCCGCCTGTGGAACTCCCTTCCACAAGTCTGCTTTCCCGACAGTTACAATCTCCAGGTGTTTAAATGTAGGGTCAATAGACACCTCCTATCACACTAACTCCCAACTATTCTCACAACACTCTCATCTACCCAACCCTCATTCTCGGTATCCTCACCCGCCTATCACCCACCCTCTGTTATGTCCTATATTTAACCAGCCTTTCTCCTCTCTACGTAGCCCCCTGCACAGTAGTGGCAGTGACATGCCTTGCTCGGGGTGAAACGCTTATAAAAAAAAAAAAAAAAAAATACATTCAGGAAATTCCTGTTAGGTGTTTAAAAAGGCGATAAATAGTCAGTTAATATAAAACTCCTATATATATACTTTGAAAATAATGTCTTCCATTTATTTATTGTAAATCTACAAATGTGCTTTGTGGTGCAGTGGATATCGACACGGAACGACAAATATGGGAGTCAAGTTCAAATTCTAATTGAATTCATTGCATTCATTTGCGTACAAACACCCTTGGGAAAGGTATTAATCCGTCTCTTTCCTCTAGTTAAGGGTTAAATAACAAGACAGATTGGGTTCTATAGCCTTGGTCGGCAACCAGTCTACCGCAAAAAGCAATGGCAACCTACAGTGGGATAATCTTCTGCCCAGTCACTCATGTCTCTTTCGAGACATGAACGCCCAAAGCGTGTATCACGTATGTCACTTGACTGACTGACTGAATATAATAGTTGGAAACACAATTAAGGCTAATACTAAGCATAAAGTAGAAATTAGTTTTCTATTGTTATGAAGTAATAAACTGATCGCCACTAATTACTAATTAATAATATACTTCATCTATTTACCCTCAAGCTAGGAGTCAAATAACAGAACAGATTGGGTTCTAGAGTCTTGGCTGGCAACTTAACTGACTGACTATTTAACAGAACACCATCAGGAATAGTGTAATTTATCAACTATAAATTACTATTTTCTAAATAATCATTACCATTGGCGAGACATTTGGTGTCTTGTCATTACCTATATATTCCCGCAGTTTGAGTGGAAGTTAAATTTGTCTCACATATATTGATGTTTATTTAGCGAATTACACTGTCCGTTTAATTTATTTTGTCTTTGTTAAATAGCGCACAGAACTTGGTGATAACGGATAAGTGTTTTTCCATGAGAATATAATACCTAATTCATTATTAAGCTTTGGAATATTCGAGCGGCTTAAAACAAATACTCTCTGAGTCTTGCTGTTATTCTTCCTGATTTTCCATTCTCGCAAAACAAGAACATTGTTTTTTCATTAACGTTGCTTCATAAACAGTTTCTTGGAATTGGAAGTCTCGCAAATGTGGATTTAGGAATACGTTTACAAAAACTTGTTAATGGTTATTTAATGTATTTAGGGATGTACGTTGTGGTGCAGTCAATATCCGCTCGGAACGACAAATCAGGGAGCAGAGTTCGAATTCCAGTTAAATTCATTGCATTCACTTGCGCACAAATATCATTTAGAAAGGTATTAATCTTTCTCTTTCTTCAAGTTATGGGTTAAATAATAGAAACGACTGCGTTCTATTGCCTTGGTCGGCAACCAGTCTACCGCAGAAAGCAATGGCAACCTACTGCGGGAAAATATTCTGCGCAGTCAATTTTATATCTTTCGAGACATGATCGCCCAAAGCGTGTTTCACGTATGAAACTTAAGTGACTGACCGAATATAATAGGTGGAAACATAATTAAAGGCATAAAGTGGGGGATCAGTTTTATATTGTTGTGAAGTAATAAACTAATCCACCACTAATTACTACTTAATAATATAACACATCTCTTCCCCCTTTAGCTAGGAGTCAAATAACAGGACAGATTAGGTTCTAAAGCCTTGGCTGGCAACCAGTCTACCGCAGAAAGCAATGGCAACCTACTGCGGGAAAATCTGCCCAGTCAGTCATGTCTCTATCGAGACTTGATCGCCGACAGCGTGTATCACGTATGACACTCAACTGAATGTATTTACATTTTACTATTGTCTTCTTCTTCATTTTCCTATTCAAGGCATTTTGACCGTTGTAAGATTCGGCCTTCCTCAGGTGAAATATGTTTGAATATCGAACGGAACCCGTTGTTCTGTCCATTGGGGTAGGTTGTTCTAGCAGCACGTATCATGCCTTTTCTGGATATATCAGTTTCAGATACCTTTCCAAAATTTTGTTCAGCACTGCTATGACCAGGCAGTGAACTCACAACTCAGTGAGATCAAAGTCACTGGATTAATTCAGCCGAGGCTTTTATCTATTTGTCCATGTCTGTTTGGCCAAAACGCCGCGAATACGACAACGAAGTTGGAGAAAATAATCTGAACAATGTAAACAGGGCAGATGGTTAATATAAACTCATCTCAGAAACAAATACAATTTTTTTTCTTCAATATGCCTTATACTTTCAGGACGGATGTGATCATGGCCCACCACGTCTTCCTATCCCTGGTGGCTCTTAGCACTCTTTCTACTGTAACACCTTACAACCCCGCTCTGTCAACCACCTGTTTAGGCTCTTCATATATGTTATCCTGCTTTCCTCTGTTTCTTTTTCTCTCTAGCTGTCCTGCTAGTATCAGGTTCTCCAAGCCCTTCTTCCTCATTGCATTCTCAAGAACTTAAATTATTTCTTCCTGATGCTCGATATGCAATAAAATATTAATTATTTACATTCGAAATAATTTACAACACAATCTTACGTCTGTTGGTCCATTCGGCTTTCATCAGGGACTAATTGATCCGCATAACCTACAAGAGCATTAAAGATGTGCAGTGGATATCGGTTTTGGAACAAGAGATCGAGGAGTCGAGTTCGAATTCCAGTTGAATTTCTTGCATTCTCTTACGCGCAAATACCTTGGGAACGGTATTAATCCGTCTCTTCCTTCAAGTTATGGGTTAAATAACAGGAGAGATTGGGTTCTATAGCCTTTGTCGGTAACCAGTCTACTGCAGAAAATATGACCTACTACTGGCTAGTCAGTTATGTCTCTTTCGAAGCATGATCGCCCAAGCCTGTACCACGTACGGCACTTAGCTGACTGACTGAATATAATATTTGGAAATATAATTAAAGCTTCTACTGAAAATAAAGTGGGGGATCTGTTTCATATTGTTATGAAGTAATAAACTGATTCCCTACTAATTACTACTTATGTCAGTTCTTCAATACGGCTGTGAATGCTGGACAATATCATCGAAAATGAGGACAAAACTGGAAGCGGCCGAAATGTGGTTCTACAGAAGGATGCTACGGATATCGTGGACTGAGCATACAAGCAACGACGAGGTGTTAGAAAGAAATTGATGCTGAGCATCAGGAAGAGACAACTGAAGTTCCTGGGACATGCAATGGGGAAGGAGAGCCTGGAGAACCTGATACTGACCGGACAGATAGAAGGAAGGAGAGACAGAGGAAGGAAGCAGATAACATATTTGCAGGGCCTGATCAGGTGAATGACGGAACGGGGTTTGCCAGGAGCAACAGGAGCAAACATACTAAGAGCCACAAGGGATAGGGAGACGTGGAGAGCCATGATCGCCTACGTCCTGAAGGGACAGGGCACATAGAAGAAGAAGAATATAAGAGATCCCTTCCCCCTCTAGTTAGGAGTCAAACAACAGGACAGATTGGGTTCGATAGCCTTGATTTGCAACCCGTCTACCGGAGAAATAATGGCAACCTACTGTGGGATAATCTTTTGCCCAGTCACTCATGTCTCTATCTAGACATGATCGTCGAAAGCGTGTATCATGTATGGCACTCAACCGACTGAACCTAAAAGAAAATTCCAAGTGAACCCTTTATTCAATTTATGAGTTTTCTCGTTCCATGGTTCAGGATATTTTAGGATATTTCGTTCCGTCCTTAAATGGTATTATACAATTATTGTTCTCTTTTGCTACTGTTTCAATTTCTGTGCTATTTAGACTTCTTTATATGGCTTGTTCCCTCAGGACGTAGGCGATAATTGCTTTCTATAATTTCCTGTCTTTCTTAGCTGTTAATAGATTTTATCTTTTTTTATTTATCCTAAATTATTTTTCACCATCTATTTACTCTATCTCTCTAAGTATATTATACGTTTACTTCTACTGGTCTTGCGTTTAATCTGTCCTGTGAGCATCGGATTTTCCAAACCCTCTTTTTGTTATTACGGCTTCTAGAATTTTCAACCGTTTCTTTCTGATGTTATGTATAAGTTTCCTTTTTGTTTCAATCTTTTATAAAACTTCGTCATCGTCAGACATTTCTTCCCATAAAATTTTCATAATTTTTCTGTAGAACCACATTTCTTTTGCTTCAAGTCTATGTGCGTTGTAGTCCAGTGGATATCGGCTCGGAACGAGAAACCGGCGAGCCGAGTTCGAATTCCAGTTGAATCCATTGTATTCACTTACGTGCAAATACCCTTGGGAAAGGTATTAATCCGTTTCTTCCTTAAAGTTATGGGTTAAATAGCAGGACAGATCGGGTTCTATAGCCTTGGTCGGCAACCAGTCTACCACAGAAAGCAATGGCAACCTACTGCGGGATAATCTTCTTCTCTTCGCTTTCGAGACATGATCGCCCAAACGTGTATCACGTATGGCACTTAACTGACTGACTGACTATTTTTCGAGCCCCACAAACGAAATAAAAAACGGAGCAAATTCGACTGTCGCCAGAGAGAAGAAGACGAGCGTAGTTAACACGTGCCCTTGACAATAGTCAAGCAATCGTTATTATTATTATCTCTATTTTTCTCCATCACCTCTTTTTTCTCACGGTTCTCTCATCTACCTTTTCTTATACTGAACAGAACCATTTAAGACTGAACAATACTTCAAATACATTCCTACCCAAATATAATGCTCATACATACATACGCACATACGTTCCTGCTTACATCCACAAAAATAACTACTACGAGCTCTTGATACTCTGAAGTTTTTTCTACTATTTCTCAATGAACATTAACTTCTACCAATTCATGTAAATCTTTTCTATTAATAAATTTCTATTTAAACATACAAAATATATAATTTTATTCTTCCACACGATCCAATCTCCAACCTTCTGATGATAGCGAATAATCCTAAGTTGTAGGAATTTTAATTATGTTTCACACAAGGCCATTTCAAAAACATTTAACGATCCCTCTACTTCTTCAATACTCTACTTAGCTTTTGAAATGCAACTTTGGCTATACCAGTTTTCCTTCGGATTTCAGTGCCACACTTTCTGTCCTGTAAAACACTTCTTAGATAGTTAAATTTTTGTACTTGTTTGATTTTGCTATCTTCGATATGCAATTCGCATTTTGGGCTCACAGCTTTTGCTAACAGCTATGCATTCTGTCTTCTTGTAGTTTGCTTTTGTCATTTCTTCTCGCTTTCCTTCACTACATTCTCTAGGAACTTTAGTAGTTTTCTCTCCGAACCTGATATCAACACAGTTTCACCTGCATATCTTCTGTTGAGGGTTATGGCGACCCATATTGACTCCTAGTAGGACTTGAAATTTTATTTGCATTCCTTTAAACAAGAACTCCAGTAGTTTCAATGCAACGCCTATCATTTTCTATCTTTGTGAATTCTAATTTTTAATGCTCTTTCTCTTTAATAATTTTGTTCAGCTCCTTGCGCTCTATATAATCACTTAGATACTTTAATCCTTTCTTCAGATTCACAAACCATGGTTTTAATTCCGCTATCAATTAACCATCATAGACAAACGCACTTACCTCCAATTGGCATAGAACAGGCTGCTTCCCAGAGAGTAAAACACTATGCCTCCTTGGCCTCACACTCTCAGCGGACCTCAAGTGGAATGACAATATCGAATCCCTTGCTAAATCCGCTGCTATGAAAGTCGGTTCTCCGTGCAGGGCTCGGAAGTTTTTCCGTCTGAATCTATCCTGCCCCTATATAAATCTACCATTCACCCGTATATTGAATACTGCTGCCACATCTGGTCGGGTGCCCCTGCTATTCTCCTCGGGGTTCTTGACAAAATACAACGAAGAATCTGTAATGTGATCGATACCGACTTGGCTGATCGGCTGCAGTCACTCTCACACCGGCGTGACGTGGCTTCCCTCTGCCTCTTCTATAAATACTTTCACGGTTTCTACTCCGATGAACTTAGATCACTGGTGCCCCTTAGATAAGAATTTGCACGAGATACTAGATTAGTAACTAGGTCCCACACTTTCACAGTAAAACCGATAAAATGTAACCGCAATTTCTACTCCAACAGTTTCTTTTCTCGCATTTCCCGCCTGTAGACTTCCCTTGCACATACTTGCTACAATCTCTAGGAGTTTAAATGTAAGATCAACAGACACCTCCTAACACACTAACTCGCACCCATTCTGTCAAACACTCATCGTATGTACCTCCTTACTCGTCTATCACCCTCCTTCTGGCATTTCCTATATCTAATCCCTCTCTCAGCACCTTCCCCTATGTAACCCCCTGCGCTATAGTGGCAGTGGAATGCCTTGCTTGGGGTAAAATGATTAAAAACAAATTTATTGTTGGCCTAGTTTATGGGAATTTAAACTTAATTTTCCTTTATCCTGCTTGCTGCTGGTCCTGCTGAAACTACATTTAGGCTTCGATGTTTTCAGAGCAAATTCACTTGTTTTACTTTAGGCGCCACTTTGAAAAATAACACAAGTTTCATTCTTTATTCCTGAATAACTTCCTTATCGTATTTAATTCTACAATAGTCCTACTGAAAAGGTTCGGATAAACCCACGTCTATTGAACAGGTGAAGAGGCTCATCCCTTGTTTCCTGTTTAGGATGCGGTTTCCGGTTTTCTCTTTTCCAATATTTTCACTCTTTTCTTTCTTTCTTTTTTTTTTTCAATTGGAGGAGATAGACTAAACTATCGCCCAGTTCACACTCCACCCACGTCTATTGAATAGGTGAAGAAGCTCATCCCTTGTTTCCTGTTTAGGATGTGGTTTCCGGCTTTCTCTTTTCCAATCTTTTTACTCTTACGTAGCCCCTTGCGCTTCAGTGGCATTACCGCCTTGCTTGGGGTGAGATGATTAAAAAAAAAACTATCATATGCGGTAATTTCTTCAGACGTCTGACTTTCCAGTATTTTTTCTTCTTTTTAGTATTTATTGAGTTCCTCATGAATTTGTGACGACAATTTCCTTCCATATATGTTTTCATTGTCTCCCACAATCACTGATTTTCGATGTTCATTCAAGCCTTATTTGGTATTAGCTTTTTTCTCTCCGCATTATACTCAATTAGTATGATGAAATGTGACCTCGCGTGCGACCATGTCTTTTAAAAACAAAGGTTTTCTCTATAAAACCATTCATATTTCCTTTTCGTAAAACATGTGAATAATATATTACAGCCAAATCTCTCCTTGGGTATTAATTCTAGTTCATTCACAAAAGCCTATTTCACGCTTAGATAGGTAGCCGCTTCGTATGACCGTGTCTTATAAACAATGGCCAAGTCATACCATCGTAATGTTTTGGTGTTAAAGCTCTATCTTGTGACTTACTATAAAACAAGATCTCTTTACCTGGACTGGCTCTTGATTTTAGATCAAGGCTGTGTGATACAGAGATTCCAAACTTTTGCAAGCTATCAATTAGTTAAACACCATACGTGAAACACATATGGGCGATCATGTCTCGATAAACGCGTAACTGACTGGGCAGAAAATTTTCACGTAGTAGGTCGCTATTACTCTCTGCGGAAGACTGGTTCCTGATCAAAGCTATAGAAACCAATCTGCCTTGTTATTTGACCTATAGCATGAGGAAAAAGGCGGATTGATATCTTTTTGAATGTTACTTGCGCGTTATTGAATGTAACAATTCACTGGCTCTCCAGTTTCTCTTTCCGAGAAAATCGTCGATTTTTTCAAGGTTGGAGCGGAAGCAGTGCTTTCCAGGCCATCGTATCTATCTATCTATCTATCTATCTATCTATCTATCTATCTATCTATCTATCTATCTATCTCAGTTTGTTCATATCTATCTATCTATCTATCTATCTATCTATCTATCTATCTATCTATCTGTTTCAGTCGGTTCATTATCTATCTATCTATCTATCTATCTATCTATCTATCTATCTATCTCAGTTTGTTCATATCTATCTATCTATCTATCTATCTATCTATCTATCTATCTATCTATCTATCATTCCTAATCATATCTATCTATCTATCTATCTATCTATCTATCTATCTATCTATCTATCTATCTATCTGTTTCAGTCGGTTCATATCTATCTATCTATCTATCTATCTATCTATCTATCTATCTATCTATCTATCTATCTATCTCAGTTTGTTCATATCTATCTATCTATCTATCTATCTATCTATCTATCTCATTCCTAATCATATCTATCTATCTATCTATCTATCTATCTATCTATCTATCTATCTATCTATCCCAGTCTGTCCATATCTATCTATCTATCTGTCTATCTATCTATCTATCTATCTACATTTTTCCTTACAGGTAGCACAACTTTATATCGCGATTATAATTACTTTTCATGTAATACTAACGTTTATTTAAACATTTTATATAATTATATTTATAAATTATTTACTGGGAAATTTATGTATTTAACTCCATTTCTGTGTGTGTATATCCATATTAATTTGCCTGTGTTGATGTCCCACGTTATTCTTAGTTATTTGTAAAGTACATATTTACATTTCTAAACATATACTGTTAAATATAAGAGATAACGAATGTCTATTATGTTTAATCATGAGCCGTTCTAAATATCGAATTTTGGCTTTAATTTCAGATGAAAAAAAATTCAACAATTGGATAATTTTTTATTAAGTTGGTTCTAAGCTTTTGGTTCACATGAGCCATCTTCAGAGACGTTATAAGGACGGTAACACAAAAACATCCACCATCAGCGACGATTTTATCTTGTGTTGACATAAAACTCTGCTAATAATACTACCGTCATTATAACCTCTCTGAAGATGACTCATGTGAGCCGAAAGCTTAGAACCAACTTAATAAAAAATTATCCAAATTTTTGTCTTTATTTTCCCTTGAAATTAAAGCCAGAATACGTTGTTTAGAACGGCTCATGACTAAACATAATAGACATTCATTGTCTCATATTTAACAATATATGTTATACACTCGACACACTATATATATATATATATATATATATATATATATATATATATAAGGTGTATATAGGCAGCAAAATTCCAGGGACGAATTGTGATAGTTTAAGATTTATCATATGCAATGTTACGGAAAATCCCCAAGATTAACGAAATTATTTTTTAACAACCGACATAGTGAAATTATTAGTTTCAACATTATTTTTAATCGATACTCATATTTGAGTATATATTTTGTTTTTAATCAAACAGTATGATTTCTATTACCCGATTAATTACGATAAATTTTGTACGAAAATATTTGTCATTCGGCAGGATTTTATTATATCGTTAATATTACAAATATTGTTAACATCGGGATTGAAGTTATAATTGCCTTTCCCAGGAGTAGTAAGCATTCGTTTATCTCGCGAGATAAAGGTAGTGTTCTGTTTGTTCAAAATTCAGTCTATTGATAGTGAGCCTAGATTGACGTCTCCAGGATGAAAGGTCTGCATTATAGTATATATATATAGGCTAAGTGCTACCTAGACTATATGATCGCACCCCATGATCGAAAGACTACAGGGCATTACTGGAGTTGACGGAAAGGTGTTCCATTGATGACGGCTAACGGACTTCGGGGCTCCATCTCTGCTTTTTTTTTTTTTTTTTTTTGCGATTTAGTTCCCTAGCCTTTACCTTGTTTGAATATAACCGCAAGGCAGTGGAAATTTAAAATCAGGGTTTCCATCCTCTATATGAACTGGCGAAGCAACTGATTATGAGGGGCTCGTTGTTCGCCTTCGTCCAATTCTAGTTTGGAGATGGACTTAGTTGTCGGAAGCTATTTTAGATGCATGTTACGGAATCATGTTATAAACAGTGGGAGCCTGTCCCTAAGATAACTGTTGTGGATTCCGGATGAGGAATCGCAGAAAATAATGAACAACATAAACAGATATTTGAGATAGAAAAATAGATTATATTAAACGTAAAGATACAACTTGAACGTAGGTTAGTAATCCAGAAATACAATTAATAAGGAAGATATATATATATATATATATATATATATATATACAAATCTTTGAAGTGAATCCGTGCTGGAATTAGTATATCCGTGTAATACTATTCTGGCTGAGTGGAGCTCAGAGCTACTATGACTTCTGACGCGGTATTCTCTGTGTAACTTCGGTATCTCTCGGTAACTTACGGTCCTCTTTCGGTACTCGTTCTGTAGCACTAACGGATCTCATTATGGCAGGCGTATATGTAAAGTCGAGTCCATTATCCTAGAAAAAGGGGAAATCCTACAATAATAACCCTAGGCCACGAAAACCTTACGGGTTTCAGATGTTTTGAAAAAAAATTAACGGATTTTTTAATACAAAATGAGAGATAAATAAAAGCACTAGAAAGCAAGACAAATTAGGAAATAATCGTATATAAACCAACAAACAGCGACAATTTTTTTAATGACAAAAGATAGCAGAATGAGAAAATGAAGTTATGAATTAGGACTTGAGATTAAAATAGTCGGTGATTATAGATAAATTGTTACAATTTCATATATATTTCGTTATATTCAAGTATTTTCGGCTATCACGCATATTGTTAAGAACGGAATGTTATCAGGATGATAACCGAGATTTATTTGAATAAATACTGGCGTTTTAGATTGTTGGAATGGAAATTGATATTAGACGTAAAGGATAAACGAAAGAAAAATCATGTGCTGATTATCTATATCAGCTTTTCTTAACTATTTCTCTCTCTCTCTCTCTCTCTCTCTCTCTCTCTCTCTCTCTATATATATATATATATATATATATATATATATATAATCCATGTATATATATGTACATAATCCATAAATAAAGAAGAGTTAGGTTGGACAGTATTACTGTGTGACTGACTATTATTACATACGTGGAATTTTGAGTAGCATCGAACAGTGTTGAAAAATATATTTTCTTAGTATGCAGTTCATCTTGTCTTTTTTATCAATTTCTAACGCATATATGCATATATATATATATACTCACGTGTCCGGTAAAGTGCACAGACGAGAGCCAATTACGTCTAGATGGATGACTCATGAGTCAGCGATCGGTCAAAACCGCTTAAATTCTGTAGAATGAAGGACGCATTATTCTTATTATTTTTTTCTCCGTCATACGCAGGAACATTTGGGCATCTTGCAGCCACTTACAGTTAATATACAACGTCTTCTCCTGTGTAGACAGAGAGATTTGAAGTTTAAATTGGAGCCTTTCGGGGAGGCTACCACCCAACATAGGTACCATACAATTTATTTTTCTTAAATTCAGTTGTTGTTAAATTTTTTCTTATCAACTTCTTCGGTGTAATTTTGCCGACAAAATGCCGACCTAACATTATTCTTTTGTATCTATGTTAATTATAATATAATCCTATATATATATATATATATATATATATGATTAATTTAATAAACACACTCACACACGCACACACACACACACACACACGCACACACTCATATATATATATATATATACTAGCAGTATAGTCCGGCGTTGCTCGGGTGTAATGAAAGCTTTAAAACTAATCCATGCTCCTGGAGCTCAGACTCTTTGGACGTTGGCACGAGAGACTAAAAAGTAATAGTTGTTTCCAGTTAAAGCGAAACCGTAGACTGAAATAAAAATGTATGGATGTAAGTCAAATTTTTATTTCCTGGTATCGATATCAAATAAGTTTTTTCGACGTAATCTGAATTTTGAAGGCAAAATAAGTCCTCTGAGTAAATGGTATCACAGCTGAGACTAAGAACTACAATTATACCTACTTAGAGCCAAACCCGAAGCAAAAACTAAAATAAAAGGGCTGAAAAAATTGATTAAATTCACACCGCTGAAGATGATCTCGGAAGAAGATTGAAAGTAATTTGGAACTTTAAGAAGTGAATGATAATGACATCAGTCAACGTTACAGCTCATTTCTGATATCTTTCAATTATAATACACGAAAGATTTTCCGTGAGTATGAACGAATTTTATTAAAAATAAGCAGACACTATATATATGAGGCGTCAGTTTTTCGACTTCTCTCATACTCCGGCTTAGAAGCTGGACATGTCTATTTAAGACATATGCTACGGAAGCTTTTTATAAACAGTATCAAATCCAACTATGACAACCTTTAGAATATAAGTATATAATACATCCCTCAATAAATCCCGATCCTAACTAATAAAACAACAATCTTTACGTAAACTTCGACTTTATTCATGAATATAATCTTCTTGGGTGATACATTGATTTTAACGATTCTCTAAATATTCGGCGCATTTTTTGTAGAAATATTTCTCTTTGACCTCAAAATACGCCACAATTTCTGATATCACTTCTTCATTGTTGCCAAATCTCTTTCCATGGAGCTTTCATTTGCGGTCAGCAAACAGTCAGTAGTCGCTGGGGGCCATATAGTGGATAGGGTTGATAGTGCAGTGTGTTGGTAAACGATCAGTTTTTTCTTTTTCATTTGTGACCGTTTGTTGGCGATTTCCTTCTTTAAATCTACCAATAATGCTATATAATATTCACTATTAATGGTTTTTCCTTTCTGGAGGTCATCCATGAATAAAATACGGAGGGCAAAACATTGCCTGCTGATATTTTACGATATATGTGAGATGATGTAGTATTTAAAGTATTTACATTATTCGATTATCAATGGATTAGATCATCCTCATTCCTCGATTAAAAGCCATGAGTTATCTCCCACTAACCCTGCAAATTACTTGTTCAGCACTGCTGTAGCCTGTTATTGAACTCACAACTCAGAGTCAAATCAGAAATTAACCGACGTCTAACCAATCAAGGCTTTACGCAAGTAATGAGGATGATATACCCCAGTGATTGTAATAAAGGGTTCGCTTCGAAATTCCTAGAACCTGAAAAAGGCTGGAGCGTACAACGGCCGAAACGTCGTACAAATGGCAACAAAGATGAGGATAATAGTCGGAATAATGTAAATACTGGATTGCCTGCTGATGTTTGCGTCTTTGGTCGCTTTGAATGGGTTTCACCAGCTAATGTCCACTAAACTGACTGCCCATTTGACCCTGGAGTGAAATGATGGATCCATGTTTTATCCATTGTCGCATACATACGTATTTACGCAAAAACTCCTTCTTGTTGCGTTGAAACAGTTGCAAACAACTCTCTGAATCGTTGACGCGTTGTTGTTTTTGATCAAACGCGGCGTCCACTTTGAACCCAACTTTCTCCTTGGCAAGGGTTCATGTAAAATGGTAAACACACTGCCTTCTGATCGGTCAAACGAGTTTGTGGATATTTTTGGTGTTGTCCTGGGCAACGGCCGATTGTGGGCGAACTGATCGTTCAGCAACATTCGTGTCTGTATGACCGCGTTTAAAGTCAGCATACAACTCGTAATCCTTGTGTCCGACGTAGCAGAGTCCGAATAGCACATACAAAGATATTGCTTTGCTTGAACAATATTTTTCCCTTCAGAAAGAAATGCTTTATCAACAGACAAAATTCAGATATTATTTTGTAGTTTCAGTTAAACACCTCTAAATTATAAATTAATAATCCGATTGGGCCCAAACTTTATCACGTGCATTTTAAAGGTTAGTAATTAAAAAGATTTCTTATTAATCGTGTCAGGCCCAGCAATTATTGCGAGATGTGCTACCCATTTATACACATTACGTATTTTAGAAGCTGAAATTAGAACTTTTTAAATATATAAAACGTTCGGGAAATTGGAACAATATAAAGTAAGACTAATATTCGTTCGTGAATTGAACAATGTTGCCATATCTACTTTGGTTCTCCTGTTGTACATCACGAGATTCTTTACAAAATCCAAAGAAGGATAAGTAATGTAATCGATCCCAACTAGACATCTTGAATTTCTGAAAATTATAAATTTATAAATATATCCATAGCAACTACCGCGACAAAAGCTTTTGTATTTGTTACCTGACTACATGAAGCGTAGCTACTATATATATATATATATATATATATATATATATACATATAAACCAGTCATTATATCTATCTATCTATCTATCTATCTATCTATCTATCTATCTATCTATCTATCTTATTTAAATGCATAGAGTATTACCCCAAGCAATATTTTACTCTTAATGTGACAGTTCAGACATCTCTTAATTTCCATTAAAAAGAAGGAAAGTCAGTCAAAGCAATCCATTTTTACATTATAATCGTGTCTTTCTCATAAGTCTGACTAATGGCCGACGTCTGTGCTTGTTGAGACATCTCCTTTTGCGGTTGTTAATACACGGCAGAATTATGGCACGTCAGTATTTACACTAGCTTTAACACGTTTTAGACTTAGGTTAGTCTAATGTTATAGAGTTTGAAAGTACAAAGAACTTAGTGATATTTGAACAACAAAAAAGAGATTTTAGGGCGATTTGGACTAAAACTTATTTTTACCACATTGGATCTACAGTAAGCCTAAGAGAAAAAGTCAAGTATTCATGACCTGAAGACGAAAGTAAATTAATTTCTAACAGTAATTGAAACGTAATGATTGTTTGCTTGATTGATTGTTAAAGTGTATCACTCACGAGAAAAAAGTTTTATACTTGCTTTTAAAAAGTGTTAGATAATCCTTTAAATAAAATGAAATCAAAATAGTCTAGTCTCAGGTAAGTGTAAAGAAAGAAAAAAACTTCATTGAAAGCAAAGAAAAGATTACTGAACTGTTACGTGATACCTGTTCTATATAGAAACGATCTTTTTTAAAGATGAAGAAATGATTTGAACCAACAGAACTGTTTTACAGAAATATATTGAATATACTATGGACCGAACCTATGAGCAACGATGAAGTTTTAGATAAATTGAAGAAAAAAAAGATTTCTATACTTAACATCGAGACAGTTGAAATTTCTGAAGCACGTAATGAAGTAGCAAGCCCTGGAATAGGACAGATTGAGGGCAAGAGAGGCGGAGAACGGATGATATTATAGTTACGTGTATTTCCACACAACTACATTCACTCATTGTACATATACACACGTGATAATCTTGCTTTCCCGCTTCTTTACGGGATGTATATATAGCAGACACGTGGTACACCCAGGGACGGTTGCAGCAGAACCACAGAACACCAAAGAAGGCAGTTCAGAGCTGCCCCCAATAGCAGCATGCTATTGCGGGGTTCGCCCTCTTCAATATCATGCAATTCGCTCACACTCCCGCACTAATCGCAAGACATAAGTAGATGCCTTTTATTTCTTTAAATAACACTTGTACATTTTTACCAATCTTCTATCAATATTGTTTCTCACACAAATTACCTATGATACTGATAAATCTTCCAGCGACAAAGAACATTACGACTTACCTCAAAAGCTTTAACACAATCTTATGCAGAAAATGAAAACATTTAATCAGACACATTCAACGTCTGTACAAAGTGTGTATTTCTTGTTATTTGTTAATACACTTTATATAATTACAATTAATGTTTTGACCATTTTATTCAATGTTCCATTTGCTAATTTCATGAATGATTTTAACTGTATAAAATAAGTGTTTGAATGCAGGAATTTAGTTAGGATATTCTTCGGGAAATGGCCTTGTACCATGTAGAATTCAAATCTAAATTTCTATGCATATGAGGCCCCAACAGTATAACGCATCACTCAATAAGACCCGGGGCTAAAATATAGATAGAGCTACTAATAAAAAAAAATCATATAATTTTTATGAAGTATTAACTTTCAAATGGCACGTACCAAAATTTGGGTATAACTGAATCATTGGTTTGCAAATTACAACTATTTAATTGAAGCTACTGTTTCAAATTTTCAAAACAATGGGAAAATCATTATTCCGTGTGTCGATAGATTTTTGATAGGAAAAATAATGTTCATGCAAAGCAATGGTTTCATAAGTTTTATTTGGATTCTGCTCCGTCTGTAACAACGGTTGAGAAGTGGTATGCTGAATTTAAACGCGGTCGTACAGACACAGATGATGATGAACGCCAGGGTTGTCCAAAATAGTGTTGCCCCAGAAACCACACACGCACCCACAAAAAAAAAAAAGAAATCCACAAACTCTATTTGGCCGATTGTAATTTGAAGTTGCATGAGCTAGCAGCGGAGTTGTATTTACAAATCAGTGTATTCACAATTTTGTATGGATATTTGTCAACGAGAAAGCTGTGTTCAAATTGGGTGCCACGTCTGCTCACAGTTGATTAAATGCAACAACGCATCGACCATTCAAGTCGTTGTTTGCAACTGTTTCAACGCAACGAAGTTTTTTTGCGTAATATATGTGACAACAGATGAAACATGGTTTCACCATTTCCCTCCGGAGCCAAATTGGCAGTCAGTTGAGTAGACAGCAGCAGGTGAAAGCCATCCAAAGCGACCAAAGACGCAAACCTCAGTAGGTATGGTTTAGGCCTCTGTATTTTGGTATTTTATTCATCAATTACATTTAAAAAGAACCATCAATAGCGAATATTATTTAGCATTATTCGTGCATTTTAAGAAAGAAATTGCTAAAAATGGTCACAAATGAAGAAGAAAAATGTGATCCTTCATCAAGGCAAGTTGATCGCAACGATGGCAAAACTACCTGAATTACGCTTCGCATTCACCTTATTCTGGACTTCAGCGACTACTGGCTGTTTGCAGACAAGTAAAAGAAGGTTCCAGAGAAAAAAGATTTGCTTCTAATGAAGAAGAGATTTAGGAAACTGAGGCATATTTTGAGGCTAAAGAAGAATCGTTTTACGGAAAATGCATCGAATTGTTTGAAAAGCGTTGGAATCAGTGTATCACCCTAGAAGGAGACTATGTTGATGAATGAAGTCGAATGTTTCCTAAAAGTTGTTGTCTTATTAGTTAGGCCCGGGATTTATTGATAGATGTGTTACTTTATGTGTTTCAGTAAACTGATGGCACAACAACATATTGAGTGCTTTAAAAATGGTTAATTGTGAAGAACCATGATCGTTTTCAAGTAGAAACAACATATAAAGAACACGTAATTGAGATTCCATCTAGGAAGAGAGAAAAATGAAATATTTTTACTGATCTGAAAAATAAAACCTCGGATAGATATATTCTATTTAACAAATATTACCTTCCTTATTATATTATACAGCTTTACGTTAGTTTTATAATGGTATATCTCTTTTTTTATTCATTTTATTACTTAAAGGTGATTTTCTAAGCGCAGATTAAATATGGCACAAGGCCAAAAGTATGGGGCACCCAGTAACGATTGAACTCAAGGCTTAATTAAAGCCGCAAATGTTAATATATCTGACACAGACGATTATAGATAATACTATCCTTTTCATTTCTATTATTAAAACAAATCTTTGTTATAGAAGAGGAAAATTCTGTATGGATTAAAGGAAGGAAAATTCTATATGAATTAAAGGAAGGAAAATTCTATATGAATTAAAGGAAGGAAAATTCTATATGGAATAAGGAAAAGGAAAATTCTATATGAATTAAAGGAAGGAAAATTCTATATGAATTAAAGGAAGGAAAATTCTATATGTATTAAAGGAAGGAAAATTCTATATGGAATAAGGAAAAGGAAAATTCTATATGAATTAAAGGAAGGAAAATTCTATATGAATTAAAGGAAGGAAAATTCTATATGAATTAAAGGAAGGAAAATTCTATATGAATTAAAGGAAGGAAAATTCTATATGGAATAAGGAAAAGGAAAATTCTATATGAATTAAAGGAAGGAAAATTCTATATGAATTAAAGGAAGGAAAATTCTATATGAATTAAAGGAAGGAAAATTCTATATGAATTAAAGGAAGGAAAATTCTATATGGAATAAGGAAAAGGAAAATTCTATATGAATTAAAGGAAGGAAAATTCTATATGAATTAAAGGAAGAAAAATTCTATATGTATTAAAGGAAGGAAAATTCTATATGGAATAAGGAAAAGGAAAATTCTATATGAATTAAAGGAAGGAAAATTCTATATGAATTAAAGGAAGGAAAATTCTATATGAATTAAAGGAAGGAAAATTCTATATGGAATAAGGAAAAGGAAAATTCTATATGAATTAAAGGAAGGAAAATTCTATATGAATTCAAGGAAAGAAAATTCTATATGAATTAAAGGAAGGAAAATTCTATATGAATTAAAGGAAGGAAAATTCTATATGAATCAAAGGAAGGAAAATTCTATATGTATTAAAGGAAGGAAAATTCTATATGGAATAAGGAAAAGGAAAATTCTATATGAATTAAAGGAAGGAAAATTCTATATGAATTAAAGGAAGGAAAATTCTATATGAATTAAAGGAAGGAAAATTCTATATGGAATAAGGAAAAGAAAAATTCTATATGAATTAAAGGAAGGAAAATTCTATATGAATTAAAGGAAGGAAATTCTATATGAATTAAAGGAAGGAAAATTCTATATGGACTAAGAAAAAGGAAAATTCTATATAAAATAATTTTCCGAAAATATCTCTAATTTATAAACCAAATACTTTACTGCGTCAGAGCAAAATACAACTATTATAAGATTTTCTGTGTGTCGTGTCTAATCAAGACGTAGACGATCATGACTTTCGACATCTTCCTTTTTTTTTTCTAGGGTTTTAGTCTTTTCTAGATTTATAGTCCTGTTTAGGTTTTTAGTCTTTTCGTTGTTTCACCCAATCCGTGTTTTGCCAACTATTTAAACATGCTCCTTTAAGCTGTTACCCTCTGATCTTCCTTGTTTCTCCTCCGTTCATTATGTCCAGTGAGTTTTAATATTTCTAGACATCATTTTTCCTTATTTCTGTCTGTTTTCTTTGTGCTTTTATCGATAATTGTCACTTTTATTTCCACTTTCCACAAAACTTCCCTCGTTAATTTACAACTCATGTCCATGTTATTCTCAGCATCCTTCTGTACACACACGTATCTGTGGCCCCAAGTTTTTTATTAATCTGTGAAAAAATTGTTCAACATTCCGGAGGATTGATCTTCTGTAGCAGTTCAGCACTCTTTTCTTGTTTGAATGAGATGTTCTTTTACTTAATATTTTTTGTTCACCTTTTAAAGTGATATTAATTAAGCCAGCCATTGTCAAATGTAATGGGCAGGATTAAATCATTCAATGTCAATGGTGATGATTACACTAGCCTGTTTGAGTGGTAATAGTCAAAATTAACTGATCTAATGTCGATATTCATAAGAAAAGTCATTTCCATGCAGGAAAGATTCGATATTCATTAACAGGACACTTTTCCTTATTACTTGTTAAAATTCATAAAACAATTCTCGAAAATGTTTTTTCTATAATATAGATTTCTCAAAGACAGTTTTACTACTCTTTCTAGAATAGATGCGAATTTCCTACCAAAGGCTTTATTTCAGATATCGCGAAAATCAACATCTTCATAATATCAATCTTTTCTTTAATATTGATTAAACGTCTTGTCATTAATACCTGCTGCATAAGTCAATTGCTTTAGGTGATCCCACAGGTATAATGCATTCTGCATAAACCAATATTTTTAGGTGGCTTCGCAAATAAAGATCCAAAGGATTTTGATCGGGGAAACATGCAGGCCATAAAACATCTAACTATCTATCTTTTATGATAGATATCAGTCAGTGTGTCTTAAAGAATGTTACTAAAAGAAGCTCAAGCTCCATCTAGCAAGGATCACAAGCGCCTTCGTATTAGCAGTGATACATCCTGGAGCAGGTCTAAGGGTTACTAAAAGTAGCTGGAGCCCCATCAAGAAAGCATCACAAGCGTCTTTGTATTAGCAAGGGTACATCCTCTAGCAAGTCTAAGGGTGTGTTCGAAATAGTCCCTGTAAAAAGCTCAACATAAAAGGGAAAAGATATAGACCTACCAGATAATCACCTACAATATCAGTTCACACATCAATCGTAAACTGAAGTTGCTGTCTAGCCTGTAATTATATCATAGGGATTCCGATCTTCCAAAAACATTAGTTGCGTAAATTTCTTATTTTATCTCTTCCAACAATTGCTTCTCTTGTAACAAGGACTGAAGAGACAAGCAATGGATTGGCAATTGTACAATAAACTATTGGCAAAAAATTATTTTTAGTGAGGGGTCAGAGAGTGAAAGGCCATGCACAGATTGAAAATGATACGGATATGAGAGTTACTTTTCAAACAACCTCTCTGCGGTACTAGGAATGTAGGGCCGTTTAACTTGCAATGGATTTAGCGGCTTGTGTTGGAGAAGTCGTGGCTCTAGAATGCACCGTCCTACGGGTAACGGAGCTTGGATGAGTTCCACCACGGAATTTGTGAACGAGCGGCGTGTCATCAAGTTTAATTCGTTACCTCTTCGTCACCAGGGCTCGTTGTACAGTTAGTATGACATCAGCTTAATAACCAAAACTGTCTGGGTTCGGTTTCTGGTAGTGGGTGCGCACTGCTGATGAGTCCCAAAAATAGGATGAAACGGCCGTCCAGTGCTTTCTGCATTCTGTTGAGGTCGAATAAAAAGCTCGATGAATTACTTATATATTTATATATTCACGTATAGATGTCCAATTCGTAAACTGTTAAGATAATCCAACAATGTTAAATTTATATAAAATATTAAGTGTTATATCTATATAGAAAGCTCAGTGGATGTTATCCAGAGCAATATGATATTTATAAATGTGGCTACCATCCGTCTCTTCTACAAATACTATCACGGCTTCTGCTCTGATGAGCTTAGCTTTCTGTTGTCCCCCTTGCAGGAATATAGTCGCGCTACTAGATTAGCAACTAGGCCCAATTTTCTTTTTAGTGAAACCAATGAAATGTAACCGCAACTTCTACTTCAACAGCTTCTTTTCTCGCATCTCGCCTGTGGATCTCCCGTCCGTATACGAGCTTCCCTGGCTCCTGCAATATTCAAAAATTTAAGTGCAATGTCAATTACCATCTCTCATCTTCTTGACTCCCATCCTTTCCCTGACAGCCTTTGTATCATGTCTTTTCCCATTCCGCTTTACTCTCATGCAGCTCACTTCACAACAGTGTTCTCATTGTTCTCTTACCCATTCTATGACCCCATTTAACTTATTTCTCTTTCTCATCACTCTCCTCTTACGTAGCCCCCTGCCCACTACTAGCAGCACTGTCTTGCTTGTGGTGAAATGACTATAAAAATATATATATGTAAAGTTGAGTCCCACTCCGAAAATATCACCTGATACTAGTATTTATCTTATTTAAAATTTGAAGTATGTCCTCATTTGCGTTTAGAATATCAACAAACAAAATAGGATTAAACTGTTGATAATGTAATTATTTGATAGATATTCATCAATATATTAAGGATATTTAAAGGGATGTGCGTTGTAGTGCAGTGGATAACGAATCGGAACGACAAATTGGGAAACCGAGTTCGAATTCAAGTTGAATTTCTTGCATTCACTTACGCGCAAATACCATTGGAAAAGGTAATAATCCGTCTCTTTCTTCCAGCTATGGGTTAAATAATAGAACAGATTGGGTTCTATAGCCTTGAATGGCAACCAGTCTACTGCAGAAAGCAATGGCAACCTTCTACGGGACAATCTTCTGTCCAGTCAGTCATGTCTTTTTTGAGATATGATCGCCCAAGCGTGGATCACTTATGGTACTTAACTGACCGAAACGAAACGAGAATGTGCTGAAAAATATCTGTCATTCGATCAAGGGTGACAATTTAATAGATTGACTATAAAGGATGATACTAAACCTGTGAAATATTTTAATACAAAACATTTGTTTTAACAACTGCATTGTTTCTTTCTAGATAAACTGACATCTGAATGTTCAAAGAATACTGTTCTTCATGTTGGTAAAAAAAAAAGTCATTTTAATAACTGAATGTTTTTTCCAGGTAAACTTAAATCTGACTGTTCTAAAAGACTGTCATTCCTGTTGGCCCCAAAAGTCATCAACAGCAGAAATTACGTCATCATCACAGCAATACATTAATTTCAACTCTTCATTTAGTAACTGAATGTTTCATTCAGGTAAACTTATATCTGACTGTTCTACAAGACTGTCATTCCTGTTGGCCCAAAAAGTCATCAACAGCAGATAACACGTCATCATCACAGGAATACATTAATTTCAACTCTTCATTTTAATAAATGAATGTTTCTTTCCTGGTCAAGTTAAAAAACTGTTATTCCTGTTGGCGCAAAAAGTCATCAGCAGCAGATATAACGTCATCATCACCGCAATACATTAATATCATCTCTTCTTATTAATAATTACATTGTTTCTTTCCATATAAATTGGCATCTGACTGTTCAAAAAGTCTTCAAATTTAACACGGCATCACTTAAATGCCACCTTTTAGAAAATTATTGATTGTGTTCATTACATGGTAATTTACAAAAGTCGATTGTCTATAAATCAAAAAACAAATGCATTTATTGTGTCCCGTGAGAGAATTATGAATAATCTGCACAATGAAGTTCATACAACGAATCTTTCTCTTCAGTCGCTGCTAGGCCTTCCAAAACATTATCAAGTCGCACCATCCTGATTACATCACGGGAAAATCACATATTTTCTATGCAGATACACCTGATTTCATTGACCGTTTTCTAATCAAGGGTAAGTGTTGGGCTAATCCCTTTGAGCCAGAGACAAAGACACAGTACACATGCGATGGAAATACAAGTAAATAAAATTAATACCTAGAATATTTCACAGCTCTAGCATCATTCCTTTATTGTCAGCCTATGAAGTTGTCAGCCCATCTTCATATAAAACAAAGGTATGTTGCATAACTAGACAACGGAATTATTTTCGTTTAACTACGTATATCTACATACCATCATTTGTATAGGCGTGTACATATAGACTCCTGTGTCTGTGTGTGTGTGTGTGTGTACACCTGTGAATGTTCTGACGTTTGTTTTGATAATTTGATAGGGGAATTAATTTTTTTAAAGAAATATTTGATAAAGAAAAATCTTGATGTAAAAATTACTGATGCCATGAAATATATTAAATTAGTAGAATTTATTTTTGGCAAAAACGCTAAATTTCGTGATTTTGTTTTTGCAGATAAATATTTTATCTGAATCAATCATTACTTTCAATATGTCACGAATAAACATCAAAGACACACACACACATGTATATATATATATATATATATATATATATATATACATATATATATTAAAGTTTTGTAATTTGCTTGAAGCATTGTATAAAATAGTTATATGGTTTATGTCTTGAAGGCTGTCACAATGCGTTGAGTAAAATAAAGGAAGGTAAAGAAGTGTTTGGGTATTACCTATTTATTAAACATTAATATTTCGAGATCAAAATCTCATCTTCAGAATGGCAGAGAAGCTTTTGTCTCTCCGGGCATCTTCACGGCCTTTCAAAGAATGGCTGTTCCTGGCTGTCTGCTGCTGCTGCTGTATGTGTGTGTGTGTGTGTGTGTGTGTGTGTGTGTGTGTGTGTGTGTGTGTGTGTGTGTGTGTGATGATATCAGTCTGGGAAATAAGATAGCGTAAAATTATTTGTTCATTTATTATTATTATTATTATTATTATAATATATATATATATATATATATATATATATATATATATACAATTTTATTGTTATTATTATTATATATTGTCCTCTCTAATATATATATATATATATTTTAATTTTTAGCCTATAGGATTGTTATTATTGTTATTTTAATTTTGCGAGGAGGGGTGGAGAACATATCGTAAACTTATTTGTTTATTTTTATTGTTTAATTTTTTATCCTATAGGATTGTTGTTATTATTATTTATTATCCTCTCTAATAGACTGTATAATGTAAAAAGTCTTTATGAATTTTTTTTATATTCAGCGTAGGCATCAAGTTTCTATGCCGAAATATTAGAGGTGCCTAGATGTGTGCATGTGTTTAGTGTACGCACTTATCCATACACACGCACACACACACACACACACACACACACACACACACACACACACACACACACACACACATATATATATATATATATATATATATATATATATGAATGCGTACTCATATACACACACACACACGGGCGCGCACATGAGCTCACGCGTTCCAGCATGAGCTGTGTACGCGTCTTTTTTGTACGTATGTTTATATGTGTGCCTTAATCTGTGATATCGTCCCCGTGTGTATGAGCTTTATTGTTGTGGTCAGTGTGTGTCATGTGCGTGTTAACGTTTCCTACTCTGTTATGTAGTCTAGATTCAGCTCTTATCGATTGTTGATCTGTGGGTGTAATTTAGTTATTATTAGGGACTCTTTTATGCGTAGGTTCCCTAAGTTCCGCTCTCTAGCCTTGATGTTGACGATTATGTTCTCGTTAGTATTTTTGCATTTTTTTAAATGTTCATGGAAAGACGACGCTTGCGTGTGTATATGTTCTTTTATCCTAATATATAACGGGCTTGTGGTGCTGCCAACATAGAATTCCTCGCATTTGGCGCATTGTATGGGGTACACGACATATAGCTGGTGGCATATGTCGGTGCCCGCAATAGGGCAATTGGCTAGTGTGTATGTGGTGTTGTTATTTGTTTTGTGGTTGGAGTTGAGGTGTCTGCCGAGAGTGCGGCCGTAGTGGTCCAGTTGTATATCCAATCCCTCTCTGCGGATAGCTCTACGTATTTTTGCTGTTATATTTTCACTGAAGTGTGGTAGCTTCAGGAAGCTGGTGTTAGATAGGGTGTGACGCATTGGGCCTTTACTACCTTTCCGTTCCAGGCGACCCACAAAGGACTATTGGTAGCCGTTTGTCTCCAGTACTTTCTTAAAACGTGCAGTGTAGTTGTTACCGTGTTCTTCTTTGCTGCACTTGTTTTGGATAAGTGTGAGCTCGTTTTTTATGTAACTAGTCTTATCACTGAGAGTGAGGGCTGATTGATAGTGGACAAACATATTCCTGCTAGCAAGCTTTTTGTAGAAATCGGTGTGAATTTCTACTCTTTCGGATACTTTTAGCCTGAAGTCCAGCAGTGATAGGCATCCACTGGCATCGGGGTGTTCAATTGTGAATTTTATTTTGCCGTCCATACTGTTGAACGTTGTTGCCATTCTGTTCGCCTAATCACGTGAAGATGTAAGGATGAGTATGTCGTCAATGTATCTCGTGAATAAGGCGTATGAATGGCAGCTTAGAACGTAAAGTAGGTGTTGTCTACTATAGTTCTTAGGAGTAGGTGAATGTCCTCTGGGGTGAAGTTGTAGCAGTGTAGGCTTGAAGTAGTGATGCAATCCGTTATTAAATCAACCGCTGGGTGAGCCGGTACTGACGTATATAGCAAAACAACATCAAGGCTAAATGCGTATCAGTTATGTTGTATTTTGTTTTGATGGATTCCGTGTAGTTTGTGGAGAAAAAAGTGATTTTTCACCAAGACAACGCACTGTGTCACAAGTCGATCGCAACGATGACAAAACTGCATGAATTACACTTCGAAATGCTCCTGCATCCAGATCATTCTCTGGATCTAGCCCTCTCGAGGCTGATAGTTGTTTGCAGAGCTCAAAAGAATGCTCCAGTGAAGGAGATTTGGCTCCAATGAAGATTTGATATCGGAAACCGATGTGTATTTTGAGGCCAAAGACAAATCGTTCTCCAAAAAACTCGTAGAATTGTTAATGAAGCGATGGAATCAACCTGTCATTGTAAAAAGAGACTATGTTAATGAATAAAGAGAAATTTTGCCTAAAAGTCTTTGTTTCATTAGTTAGGCCCAGGAATTATTGAGTGATGCCCTAACAGTCTGATTCCCTTGGCGTTTAGTTTGCACAAATTTAATGTCTTTACGTGTGATTAAGAAATTGCTACTGGAACTTTTTTCTTCACTTACACGTTATGCGAGGGGTAAATTGTCGTATCTGTTTTATTAAATAAAACTTCCCAAGTGGATTCTGCAATACTCTCCCTAAATTTTCAAAAAAAGTTTTTTTTCTTTTAAGGAAATATCAGTAGTTTGTGGAAATCTGTGTAGAAAGGCAAATGACAGTGGGTCAATTTGCTTTTGATAATCAGATTCGCCAGTCTCCGTCGTGTGTGTGTATGTGTCTGTGTGTGCGTGTGTGCGTGTGTGTGTGTGTGTGTGTGTGTGTGTGTGTGTCGCACTGAAAATGACTGGACGTTGCGCGTTGCGTAGTGAAGTAACTGAGATGTGAATCGTCGAAAACGAGGTTATCTGAAATACAGTCATCAGAGTGCTGTTAATTTTAGTATGCTCTGAAAAATATTTGAAGATGTTAGCGATTAAAAGCAACGTGGAGATGATTGTTGGTGAAATGGTTTCATCATAGTGCTTATTAATTTTAGTGAGTCAAAATCGTTGTATCAAGTTCCGGAAAAAATATATGAATATCGACGAATATATCGTGAGAACATTAGAAGATATCTGCAGATAAATGTCGATTTTTCTTGGAGTTGCTGCTGTCTCCAGAATCAATAACACAGACTTTCAGATGTCTTAGTCGTTTTCGAAAAATTTTGAAAAATCTTAGTGAATCAACGTTGAGATACATCACATGTTTTCTGAAAACGAATATCGCATTTCAAAGCAGTTAAGTAAAAAAAACATTTTGTGAGTCTGGTGTTTGGCTAGGTTGTTGGCCGGATGGTTGGTTGATTAGTTGGATGGATGAGTGGATGGTTGGTTGTTATCCTGGGGCCAAAATCTTCGACGTAGCTAGCAATATTAAGACATTTTGCTTACTTGGGAACATTGATGACGCACTTCAAAGAATAGCTGTTGTTCCTGGTGCAGTATATATTTTACTGGAAATGAAATCAAATTCGCCAAATCGTCGAGGTGAAAAGCTGTGAATCATTTAATATCTTTACGTGCAATTAAAAAATTTTCGCTGAAATTTCTTTTTTCATTCACATATAATGCGAGGGGTAAATTGTCGTATCTGCCTGGTGGATTTCACATAACCTTTATTTCTCTATATAAAAGGAAAGTTGCAATATTAGCATTGTGAAATGAAATCGTGGTTTAAATTAAACTGTGTTTACTTCTGGTCAGTGCCACTCTAAAAAAGTATAATTTTGACAGTCACGTAATCGAGGATATTTGCGACTATATATTGCAGTGAGAAGTAACTGTCTATAGCATATATTTAAATGACAACATGCACTATTTTTGTACATGATCCCTCAAATATAATTACAACTGTTATTCGGTTTTACTAACTCATGGGAAATAGTAAGCACTCAGTTAACTCATGGTTAATAGATGCAGCTGTTTCTACTCTTGGGGTCTTCCTGTGTAAATGTAGCTGTTTATACTCTTGGGGTCTTCCTGTGTAAATATAGTTGTTTATACTCTTGGGGTTTTCCTGTGTAAATGTAGCTATTTATACTCTTGGGGTCTTCCTATGTAAATCATCTTCCTACACCGAAGACGTTTTTTTCCAGTTATTTTTTATGGTACTTCTCGAAGCATTAGTCTAATCACTATCATCATCTCTCTTGCTAAAAAGTGTCTAACTATAGAAGACCGTGACCTTTTTCATTTCATAAAATAATGTCCATATTTATTTCGTCTTCATTTTCTTAGACCATCTCTGTCTCTCTTTTTTAGATTTACACATACATTTAAATTGATTCATTTTGAAATATTTTAAAGATAATATTTTATTATATGCCGGAAATTTTTGCTTTTCTCTCTGATGTTTATGACCAAACCAATTTCACATTATTTCGTTTTTTTCTCTGTTGCATATGTATTTATTTACTCTTTCAGATTCACAAAAATTCTAGTTTCAGAACAAATTCGACACACTGTTCTAGTAAAAATTTTCTTTGCTGCAACTACAGCAGAGTCATTTGAAGAAACTCATTTTCAAGGCCGTTTACCGATTTCATTTGAATCAAATCTCTTTAGATTGACTGTTTTTTCTGATGCCATTTCGCAAACCTGTTTTTTCACATATACAAATCAACCATCCTCCCTGCATAGAGTACTGCGTCTTATCTGCTCAAGCAACCCTGCTGTTCATCTTAGGGTTCTTGACAGGCTCTAAAGGAGAATCTGTAATGTGATAGGTCCCGACTTGGCAACTTGACTCCAGCCACTTTCTCACCGGCACGATGTGTGCTTCCCTCAGCTGCATTAGGTTGCGATTTCAAACTGAAGGCAGCTGAATCAAGTAAAACGTTGCTCTTGTTTGTCGCCTGGTTGATGAGGCAGGATTCGTGGCACCTCAAACACTGAATCGAGGAAAAAACAATTAATCACGAAAGACACTTTCTATAGGCTCCCGGAGATGATCCTGTTATCTACAAATGTTTTCAGGGCTCTACAAATATTTTCATGGCTTTTGCTTTGACAAACTTAAGTCACTGGTGCCCCAGTAACAAGAATTTACTCGTGCAACCAGACTGACAACAGGGTCCCACCCATTCACAGTTAGATTAACCAAATGCAGCAGATAATTCTACTCCATAAGCTTCTTTTCTCACACTTCCCTCTTGTACAACTCCATTCCATATGTTTGCTTTCCTGACGTCTACAACGTGAAGGAATTTAAATGCAATGTCAATTCCCATCTATTATCTACTTGACTCTAGTATATTCTACATCACCCCGTATATCTTGGTCTTTTCCTGTCTACCTTCGCAACTGTCTTCACACTTGTATTCCCATCCTTTTCTTATCTGACACCCCCTGTAACTGGTTCGTCTTTCTCCTCACTCTCCTCCTGACTAAACTTTTACTCTTATCTAGCCCCCTGCGCATTAGTGGCGCTACCACCTTGCTTGAGGTCAAACGATTAAAAAAGACATATTGAGGTACTAGTTCATTCATTCTTTGAGAAATGTTAATGAAATAAATTCTCTCTGCATTCACCAGCTTTTCTTATCTTTGGCTGTCTTATATTGTCGAGCATCATTTATCCCGACTGTCTTAGGTGTATAGTTGTTGGTACTTTTATAATAGACTCACAACCAGCAGTTGTCAAGAAGAAATTTGATTTCTGGTTTTCTCCTTCAACTGATTTCAAATCCTTGAGTCATTTTTCTCTGGGTTTAGCTGTTCGACTGCTAAGCCATACTTGTTTGTACTTGTATTTATCAAGTGATAATTCTTCATTCGGTTCTCTGGATATCTGCGACGCCATTCTTATGTAATGTTGCTAACTTAGGTCAAGTAGTAAAAACTCAAATACCCTTTGAGTAATAGCGGTAGATATTAATACTATTGTTGACTTCCTATGTAAATAATTCACATCAACTACATTTTTAAAACGTAAGGTCTGAATGTATCCCGAAATTGTTTAGTGATATTCTAAGGTGACTTTATTTTGTAGTCTAATATTCAAATTTTGTAACATTTTATTTATATAAGTTATGCAAAGTAAAGCATCGTTAATAAATAACTTGTCAATTTATTTAATTTTCCAGCAAATAGATTATGTTATTCTCAGTATATCATATCTCATTATATCATAGCTGTATTCATAATAAAGCAGCCGTCTGCTTCTCTCCAAATTAATCTTCAATATAATAACAGATTTAGTTATTTAACAAATTTATACATTCAATATCCCTGTCGGATATTTGAAGCATAGCTTGACTTCTATAGTAATTATCATGAAAATATGAAATCAAGATATGAAAAGTGGTTTTCGTAAAGAAATATAATTTAATAAAAAGCACTGCGAATCTAATTTGATCCATGAGAGAAACACGTAATCGAAATACCCTTCTTTTTCTCTTTCTTTCAATCGCTGTTTTTTTATAAAATATATATTTAGTAGAAATTAATAAAAAAGTACAGTTGTATAAAAGAAAAAGAAAAAAACAGAAAAGAAAATTATTAAACCGAGACATAATCTGAGGGCCTCGGCAAAGAGTTTCAAAAGCGGGCAGTCTAAGATGTTTTAATTAGTCGAATAAAAAGACAGAATCAAAAAGTCATTTTGGTCTGAAATGAGCAGCCATAAAAACAGTATGAGTTTGAGTGAAAAGAATAAAATTGAAAAGTTTTTGAGCGTTTAAAAACGAAAGCCGAATACAAGAGAATTTTACGGTAAGAATTAAAAATGATTTTCTGGAATGAAAATTTCTTGTATAGAAAAAATGAATGTAATAAAATATGTTATTTAAGTTTTCAAGTTTATTGTTGTGTCACATTTAACTATCCATCAGTCTACATATCTATCTCACTCTGCATCTAGTTGTGGATGAATGATGAAAGAAAATTGATGAATATATTTTCATTTGTATATTACGATTTCTACATTTTTTTCGCTAACCTAACTCGCGGAGGATGTGCGTTGTGGTGCAGTGGATATCGACTCGGAACGAGGAATCGGGGAGCCGTGTTCGAATTCCAGCTGAATTCCTTGCATTCACTTACGCGTAAATACCCTTGGGAAAGGTATTAATCCGCCTCTTCCCTTCAGTCATGTGTTAAATAACAGGACAGATTGGGTTCTATAGCCTTGGCTGGCAACCAGTCTACCGCAGAAAGCAATGGCAACCTACTGCGGGATAATCTTCTGCCCAGTCAGCCATGTATCTTTCGAGGCATGATCGCCCAAGCATGTATGGCACTTAACGGACTGAACTCTCCCTAAACAAAGAGGATAATCGAAAGAGATCTATTTAATATAGAGTATTATTAGATAAATCTATAATGAGAGCTTAGTGGATACTATCAAGATCAATATGATGTACACAGAGGAAAGCTCAACAAATCATTTAAATATAAATTATTTTGACGGCCGAATTTATCCGTCTCTTCGGCCACAATTAGGTTTGTTGTAATTTTCTCAGAACATTCAAGAAAAAAAAGAATTAAGGTAATATAACCAAGAATAGAAAATTTTACTGTCATCTTTTTGGGTCATAAAAGTTAGGGTAGTGAGAGTTCATGTATTAAGTGAGGCGATTGGAAAGGAAGAGTCACCCTAAATTCAAGATCACACACACACACACACACACACACACACACACACACACACACACATACAAAACGTATAGACACGCGTATAGACAAAATTATTACATACAACTATTTACACAATTATGCAAACAAACTTCACATATACACTAAAAGAATCCACATTCAATTACAAACATAAGTAGTTCTACACATACAGGCAAATATATGAAATCCATACATAAATTTAACCACATTTCTTCAATACGTCAAAATATTCAAAGAATAATCAACACAAAATCAAAGTGAATGTCAAGTGCGATAGAACAGGTAATTTAAAATTTATTTTATGACAGCATACAAAAAACGATTACGTTTCCCTGTATGAATAGTTGGTTAGTTTTCTAAAGTCGATTATTCTTTTCTTTTCATTTAACCATAAATTACATCTATTTCTGGAACTATTAGAGGTTTGATATTAACCAATAATATTTGCACACACACACACACACACACACACACACACACACACACACACACACATATATATATATATATACATACATATATATCTATATATATATATATATGATCTGTAACTTCTTTTAAATGTTTAATATTTTCAGTTAATCTTATAAATATTCATGAGCATTTTTTTCTAATAAGCAACATTATTTCTTTATAAATACCTTATTTAAAATAAAGTTAATTTCAACTCTCTGCCTTAATAATGTCCATCACAGGACAAAACGCGTAGGAGAGCAAAATATAGTTTTCCTCTTGCCTTTTTTATTTGTTTTCATACTGTTCATTATAACTGATTATACTTTTGCATATATATATATATATATATATATATATATATATATATATATATATACATAAATTAGAGAAAATATTCAAAATTCAAAGGTGTCGGATGTACATTTCGACATAGGATCTCTAATAGAGACTCTACGTCACGTCATCGACATTGTTTTTCCAAATGGCAAAGGCCCTGGGTTAGAGTGTGGAGGGGTTTTAGTTTAACAACGGTCAAAAAGTGGAAAAGGACAGAGCCGGTTAGTCGCGGGGTTACAGGGTGTTGAAATGGTATATTTAGGAAGGGGAGGAATAGGAGTTCATATTTTATAAAGATAGACAACTAAATGAGTTAAATTACTTATTAAAGTTAAGATTTTGTGCTGTTTGAAGAGGTGTATTTAGGCGAGAAGAAATGGGTTTCAATATAAGATTTTAAAACTTTTTATTTAAGTTTATTTGATTAAATCTTTTAGGTAGAAGCGAGCTAAATGCCAATTACTGGAAGTTATCAGTTTAAAAATTATTAGAGAAAAAAATATTAGAGAAAAAATATTAGAGAAAAAAAAATTACATATATATATATATATGTGTTAACCAAAGAAAACGGGGTTTAGTAAAAGAATCCATATTTTTTAAAGATAGGCAATTAAAGGAGCTTGGGATTGGAAGGTAGGGGGTAGGGGGGTTAAAATACTTTTTAAGGTTAACGTTAGGGTAAATTAAGATTAAAACTTAAATTGAATCCTTTTAATTTATATTTTAACATCTAGTCAACGGGGATTTAAATTCTAAATTTAAGTATATATATATAACGTAGCACACTTGGTATACAATCCAGGTAAATTCCGATAGAGACGAACTCAAGCGAACACAATGTTACATTCATTTATTTAATTTCACAGAGTAATATAATTTATAAAAGATTTTAGATTATTACAATGGGTACACATATTTCCCCGCGTCCTAATGTTATTCTCTGACGAGCCGTGATAATAACATCATGACGCGGTGAAATATGTATTACCCATTGTAATAATCTAAAATCTTTTATAAATTTTATCGAGCACTCTTTATAAAAGTAAATGCATGAACAGCAGGTTAAAAAAACCTACGAGTTCCACAACTTTGTTACAATGTATATATATATATATATATATATATATATATTTTATTTATAAGCGTTTCACCCCGAGCAAGGCATGTCACTGCCACTACTGTGCAGGGGGCTACGTAGAGTGGAGAAAGGCTGATTAAATATAGGAAATAACAGAGGGTGGGTGATAGGCGGGTGAGGATACCGAGAATGAGGGTTGGGTAGATGAGAGTGTTGTGAGAATAGTTGGGAGTTAGTGTGATAGGAGGTGTCTATTGACCCTACATTTAAACACCTGGAGATTGTAACTGTCGGGAAAGCAGACTTGTGGAAGGGAGTTCCACAGGCGGGAAGCGCGAGAAAAGAAGCTGTTGGAATAGAATTTACGGTTACATCTTATTTGTTTAACTGTAAAAGGGTGGGACCTAGTTGCTAATCTAGTATCTCGTGTAAATTCGTGCTTAGGCGGCGCCAGTGATCTAAGCTCATCGGAGCAGAAGCCATGAAAGTACTTGTGTGTGTGTGTGTGTGTGTGTGTGTGTGTGTGTGTGTGTGTTATAAGTAGTACAAACTGTTTGTCGTGAATTACTTTATTAAGATTGCTTGCTATTTAGTAGTCATACTATACGTGCGGGATAAAATGCATATTTAGAAAATATGTACTTGATATCTCTTTCGTCTTAAATTGAGCTATATATGCTAATATTCTTATTATAAGTTTATAATATAACATAGTTTACTGCAATACATGAGCCGTTGTGTTTCGATATTATGTTATTAGCGCCTCGTCAGGCAATGATTATTGTGCATTTAGACAGCAATCGCTCATTTATGCAGGTTTAAGTAAAACCGACTAATATCTTAAGTTTCTTAGTTCATTTCTCTTGTGTTAAAATCTTGTAAAGATTTTCTATGTTCGAGCACTTTTGGCAATACTTCTAGCCATTATCAAGAATTATTTTATCTTTACTTCTAACTGAATGCATGGATTTTATGTATGTGCCTAGTTTTATAGAAATGTTTTATTTTTTAAACACTGTCAACCCATTGTGACCGTTTCATAGTTATTATTGAGTGTCACCTTTTTCGTTCAATTAATAATACTTCCATTATTTTAAGTTTTTACATGTGAATAAGAATATTTGTATTACCAACGAGTATGTTGCTTACCAAGTTTTTTAGCTATCCATGTGTATTAAAATGATACCTAATTAGTCAGAGGGAATTGCTGTGTAAATACACGATACCATATAATTAAGAAAACCTACGTACGCAAATAAAACTTTACAAATATCAAATACCAAATAGCACAACCCTATATAAACATATATAGGAAATTAAAAGGAATATCAAACAAATAATACCAAAAATTAATTATGCAAATTAAAGAAAACAGCATTAGCATACAACAATTGATACAAAGACTGTAAAATCTATATGGAGGAGAAAATAGTTATCTTTAGCTATCTAGTCCAACGTAATTTACTAAATCAGTACATATCTTAAAATATAGGCGCGAAAACAATTTTTTGCTAAGGTATTTAACAACCAAAAACTAAAAACGAATACTATGTAAAATACATTACGGAAAATTTAGATACGAATTATATCAGTTAGTCAGTTAAGTGGCATATGTGATACCCGTTTGGGCGATCATGTCTCGAAAGAGACATGACTGACTAGACAGAAGTTTATCCCGCAGTAGTTTGGGATTACTTTGTGCAGAAGACTGGTTACCGGTCAAATCTATAGAACCCAATCTTTTCTGTTATTAACCCTTAACTGGAAGGAAGAAACGGATTAATACCCTTCCCAAGGGTATATATATATATATATATATATATATATATATGAACAATTGTTTTGAGGTAAAAATTTGCACATTACTTTAAAAACAAGGAATTTATTAACAGTCTCAAGAGCGCTTTCGTCCAACATCTCATCGAATGACGTCACATATATTTTTCGCCATGTTTACAATGCAAGATCCAATAAAGAGCTGGTGTAATTTAGTAAAATACCCGATTTTATATGCTTACTATAAAAAAATTTCAATAATGCAAAATAATTCTTAAATTTTATGGATTTATTTATTTGTTCTGATGTTTCTGATCATCTATTTTTTCGAATGATATATAATTATTCTTGTAACTTTATCAAAATAAATCTACTGAGCTTTATATTTTAGAATCATATAATTTACCTTTATATCCGTATTTTTCCTTGATAAAATATTCTTTGAAACTTTAAAATAAAACATTATTTCACATTTAGACTTTTTCTTAATATCATTCTGATCGTTATGCTCGCTACAATATATATATATATATATATATATATATATATATATATGTGTGTGTGTGTGTGTAAAAAGTGTATGTATGTAATTATAAATATCAATATATATATATATATATATATTTATATATGTAATTTGTTATATATATTATATTATTTATATATTATATATGCGTGGTACATATTTGAAGGCGCTCAATATCAGTGACAGAGCTGACTTCCCGGTGACAAACCGATTAGCAAAAATATTCAACAAAAACAACGTCAAAATTAGTTACAGCTGCACAAAAAATATTACACAAATAATAAAAAGCCACACTAAAATATTAACAACCTAGAATAATGCAACCGAAGAAGCTCAATGTAACTTTCATGTCCATTTCTTGTGTCAAATTCACCTCTTTTAATTCAAAAAGTGCTCGTTAGACGTCGTTTCTTCATGACTCGAAAAGATGTTGATACTTTAATCAGAAAAGTTCAATGTAATATTCTTACTTCATTTGAATTATATAGACATCCATTTCCATGATACAGCACAGGTTATAAGTGCACAATACCAAAGATACATCTTTTAATCCCTTTTTTATGTATGAATGGCCGGTAAGTAGTCTTAAATACCATGTGACTTTCTTCTTTGGGTGTGGTTAAAGGAGACAGTCTACTATACGAAAAACTTCGGAAGAACTTGAAGGGCGAGTACAAGAAGTTATGTCATCCATGCAACAAAAGTTCCTGATGAAATCTGTTGACACGATTCCTGGGAAGCCTGAGAATCTGGTAATGTAGTCTGATGTCCATATCGAAATTTAAATAAAATCTCATGCTAGACTGTTTCTTCACATATCCATTTCTTGAAAAAATTATTGTTAATAAATAAGTCATAAGTTTTTTAAAATCGGAAGCTACTTTTCAGTCACCCTGTAGATCTTTTTTTTTTAAATTTAAGTCGTTTTTATTAATATCATCGGAGAACTACCGCCTATGAAATAAATATATGGATATGCTCATGAAGAAATAGTTTTCATTACATAGCATGACTTTTCTCGGTTTTCTTAAAAAATTTCTATGTATCTCACCAGCAGCTACCTATCGATTATTACTGTAATTTTTTTCTTTTAAACAGAGGAATAAATTTACATTAATAAACAATGGAAATATCTATGTCTAGTGTGATTTTAGTGATTTGACGATGATAACATAATAAGATAATTCTATACATAATAATCTACTATACTAAAGCCACTGAAGGTAGAGGTTTACTGGGTGGTGTTTCATGAGCGTATGAATAGAAATGACCAGTTCTTTCAGGAAAGAGTAATTCGAGACTTAGAGTGATCAGGATTTTAGTGATTAGGTTATATGCCGCCAGGAATATATTCCACACAGAAGTGGTTCTTAGAAAGAGACTGTCCGATTGGAACGTATTTCTTACTAATGTAATACAAAGTGAATGAGGGTCCCAGCAGAAAATGTAAGATGTGTTGGAACACCTGTCATAAAACTTGCGACAGACTTGCCAGAAGCCTGTGAGGATTTGTCTTTACCAATGGGGATGTAGAGTGTAAAATAAATAATCACCAACAAGTCCGCGTAGATGCTTTTAAATTCCAAAAAGAGAGGCAAGTGAGAATTGACCAAATCTAGCACAGATAAGTCAACAATACTTTAACTTTGGCCGATTTGGTCTTGTAAAGATAAAATATATTGGGGCGGTGTCAGATACTTATTGTTGTGGTACAATTAAACTACCATTTTACCATCATCTATAAACCAGGGGTGTGCAACCTTTTACACTGGAGGGCCATTTTCGATCATTGAAGGCCAGTCACCGCCAAAAATGTATCAAGTTATAAATTGCAAAATCAGAACTTGTGTTATGGATACATATTGAATGCATTTATTAAAACAACAACAGATAAATTAAAGTTAGTTTTATTAATGATATACTTGGTTTTGTTTGTTTTTGCAAATTTCATCAATGTCTGCTCTGACAGATATGCTGGCAACCCGTAGTTGACTGGTTAGGTGTTCATTTGTGAGCTGACTTCTGTATTTGCTTTTAATAAATTTCATTAAGATCATTTTCTTAGCATGTTTCTCTAAATGTGGATGATTTTCACATACATAATTTTATAGAAAGTAACAACATCATTGCTGTCATATGCTTTTTTAAAATCCATGTTGCACTGCAAATCAATCACCTCCATTTGATAGTAATCTGAAATATCATCTGGTGTTATATCAAATGGGTGAGAAAAGAGCCTGGAATCCAAATACTGATTGTTGCTTTATAAGTGACTTGGTCATTTCTTCTAACTTGTTCAAGCAAGCTTGACCTATAACTGCACCATATATGGTTGAACGTTTTGTGGTATAATGACGTTTAATGTTATATTCTTTCATTACAGCTATTGCAAATTGGCAGACAACACATACAGCCCCTTGGATGTGCTGAACAACAAAATATTTGTTGCTCCAATCCTTGCTGAATATTCTTCCCTCATCATCAATTTTTTGTTTTTGAGTAGCAGACATATTTACCTACAGAAAATTTAAAAAAAGATTAACACTGTTAAACAAGGTGTATTTAATTTTTTAAATTCTTGTTCAGAATTAAGGCCGTTGGATGGCTGAACAAATACAGTTGATAGCTATTGTGTGACAAGTACTGGTATTATCGTTACGTGTACTGTTACTTTTTAATGCACTTGGCATTGGTTTACAATATAGTTACTAAATACTATTAAAAACTCGCGTGTAATTATCAATCGTACATATAACTTGAATAAGAAGATTTTTAAGATTTGAAATCATGACAAACACTTTCTAGCAGGCCAACTCAGGCTGCTCAAAAGTTAACAAGACCTTGAATCTTGTGTGGTCAATTCGGCTATGAAAAGATTTGGACTTTGAAAAGATAGTAAAAAATGGTTCTGGCATTGTCGAGGGTCACAACAACTGCCCTTGGGGGCCGGATTGTGGCCCTGAGCCGTAGGTTGCACATACATGATCTATAACAATGGATCATATCTTTGAATTCCACTTTCGGTGAGAAGTAGGCTTCTGTTTCAATAAATGTTTAAGACAAAAAGCCTCCTCGAAAGAAGATCTCTCATTATTTTGATATTTATCAAGTTAGGCAAGTAATAAGTAGATATCTCCAGCCCGGATATAGGTCTGATTTGGATCTTGTTAAAATAGTGTATAGCAGAGAGTGCCAGATACATATTGTTGTGGTACAATGGGCAAACTATATTTCTAGCATATTTTTAATCGACTTTTTCTCCAACTAAGGTAATAAAGACACTAATAGACAAGGGATTAACATTACTAAGGAGTGAGAACAATAAAAGAGTAATCAGGAAGGCATTGCATTAACATTTTTGAAGACAAAAATTAAAAGGAAAGCATTTAACTGAATGGGAGTTGCACAAGTGAGTATTTTTGATTTTGAGTTTTCTTTAATGGCATATCAACCTCTGTGGATTCTTTGATACCAATAAAAGCGGCGTTTAAACGTATTTTTTTAATGTTGGGTTATAGTGCGAAGGTTCATTTAGTCAGAGTGATGAAATATCTTTTTATTGTATTTTAGAAAACTGAAGATGTCTTCTAGTTTTCTATTAAAATTGTATTGCTGATAATTTTTTTTTTTTCATATATGTATTATGGCAGTAATTCTTTCCCCTTCAAAAATGTGTTATGGCAATATTTTTTCTATCAAAAATGTTTATTTTTCTATAAAAGTCTATTTTTATGCATATATTTCTATAAAAGTCTATTTTCATACTTTTATAGTGTTTTGACCCCAGTCTAGGGGTTAACTATTTTTGCATCGCTGAAAACCTAAAACCGGGTCAGGGTAGACCTGGGAACAACAGAAATTAAGAGATTGTTCCATGCTTTTCAAAACCTCCCAATCAAAGGCCTTGCTGCTGGATATAGTTTACCGTCATACCCAGGACCCCGCACAAGTGGGAAGAGCGAGAGAAGAAACTGTTAGCATAGATCTTACGGTTGCATCTAGCCAGTTCCACTGTAAATTGATAATCCAGCGCCGCGCTTAAATTCATAAAGTCTAAGTACAACTCTGAAGATCTCGCCCAGACAATTAACATTAAATATTTATATAAAAGGCATTGAGAAGAAACTTTACGACGGCGAGAAAGAAACTGAAGCCGAGTTACCAGCATAGGACCAATAATATTGCTGATTCTTTGGATTTTATCAAAAATACTTAAATATATAGAAGGGGAAGAGGACCATATTCTAAGCTTGGTTGAATGGAACAATTATAGATACGTAAGTTAGATCCAGGAAAAAAAGTTGTCTGGTGATACAATGAAACAAGTTTTGGTCCTGAGTAAGACAAATGCATTCGGCAGCGGGGTCTCTTATCGGGAGGTGTTTGAGGAGCATGAACCACTTTTTAATTGCTGCTGTCTCCAGGTCTACCATAGCCGAGAAAGGTAACACCTATTAGGGTCCCACTTAGGAACAAATATTTAACCCATAAACAGGAGTTAACACTATAGAAATTAAAAAAATAGATTTGTTTATAGAAAAAATACCTTTAAAAAAATATTCACTGCAAAAAAATTTTAAAAAAAGATGAATATGTTGCCAGCAATATATGTTTGAAGAAAAAAAAAGAAAAATATTACGAGCAATACATTTAAAAAATTATTGCCAGTAATGAATTTTTTGAGAAAAAATTAAAAAAATATTACTAGAAATAAATTAAAAAGATATTACCAGTAATAAATCTTCGAAACAAAAAAAGGATATTACTAGCAATAAATTTAAAAAATATTGATAGTAATGCATTTTTGGAGAAGAAAATATTACTAGCAAATAAATTCAAAAAGTTTTACCAGTAAAACATTTTTGAAACCAAAAAAATATTACTAGCAATAAATTTAAAAAAAATATTGTCAGTAATGCATTTTGGAGAAAGGAGTTTAAAAAAATTACTAGCAATAAATTAAAAAATATCACCAATAATAAATTTTTAAACCAAAAAATAAAATAAAGATTTTGTTAGCAATAAATTTAAAAAATATATTACTAGTAATACATTTTTGTGAAAACAAAATATTGGCAATAGATTTGACTCTCAACAAAACCCCACTTTTAAAAAATACATCAATGGAATCTGATGTAGAAACTGTTTTTTTTTTTTAATCATTTCATCCCGAGCAAGGCAGAAATGCCACTGATGTGCGGGGAGCTACATAACTGTAAAAAGATTAATTAGAAAAGAGTGAAGAGTACAAACTAGTTAGAAAGGAGCAATAAAAAGCTGAGAATGCAGGTGCGATGACAGATACATAGGCGGAGAGAAAGGGAAGGATATACGGGGGTGAGGAGAGAGCTAGAGGCCAGTGTTTAATAGATGAGGATTGACATTGCATTTAAATTTCTGGTGGTTGTAGCCGTCAGGAAAGCAAGAATATGGGAGCGAATTCCACAGGCGGGAAGTGCGAGAGAAGAAGCTGCAGAAGTAGAATTGTCGTCTGCATTTGGCTAACCTGACTGTGAATGGGTGGGACCTACTTGCCAGTCTGGTTGCACGAGTAAACACCTGTTGAGGAGGCACCAGTGACTTAAGCTCGTCCGAGCAGAAGCCATGAATGTATTTATAGAACAGACAAAGGGGGGCCACATTTCGACGGTGGGGAAGTGGCTGCAATCGAGCCGCCAGATCATTACCTATCACATTACAGACACTTCTTTGGAGCCTGTCAAGAACACTGAGGAAAACGGCAGGAGCGCCTGACCATAAAGGGCAGCAGTACTCCATGCACGGACGGATGGTTGACTTGTATATATGCAGGATGGATTCAGGTGGAAAAAACATCCTGGATCGACATAGTGACCCAACCTTCTTAGCAGTAGCATGTCTTATTTATCCAACCCAATACTAAATATTTTATTGTCTTTAAATAACCCACTGACGTTGATGCTGTAAAACAACATCTAAAACTAAAGCTTAAATAAATTCCTTTTGCAATATTTCTTATATATAAATTTTACTTGGACTCCAAGGTGAAGCCTAAGTTTCAAGACACGTTCAAGGCAACAAATATCAATTCTTTATGATAGATAAAAGCTCAAGGCTTGTTTGGTTATGGTGGTACATTATGAGTTTGATTCTGAAAATACTGGATTTACAAACCAGTACTACCTCATTGACGCACCAGGACTGATTTCGAAAAGAGCTCATCTACCAGATTATGATTATCCATGCTTTTGGAAAGGTTCCCACATTGTTGTGAATTCCGGGTGAGGAACCGCACAAAATAATGAACAACAAAACAGATATGGTGATAGAAATGTAAGTTATATTGAACGCAATATAAAAACTTGAACGCAGGTTAGTAATATTCAGGAATTCTATTAGTAAGAAATAAATATATACAAGTCCTGAAATGAAGTGGTTGGAAATAGTAATAACGTGCATATATTTCTAGCTGAGTGGAGCTCAGAACTAGTCTGACCTGATGCGGTAGTCTCTGGTAAAGTTCGGTATCTCTCGCTAACTTACGTATCAGTTCCAGTACTCTTCGATAACTGTAACGGATCTCTATGAATACTCTCTCTCAACTCTCAATGTATATGTATTAGTATACTAAGTCGAGTCCATTATCATATACAAAAAGCGGAGATCCCACAACATATATATTTTTTTATCATTCACATAAACATTTACTAAAGATCGGGGTGTGTTCTTAGGCAGAAAAAGGGTAGAACCGAGAAGCGAAACTTGGGGAACGCCGGCATTCATTGGGCTTCCGATGAAGAACAACAATCTTCACGGATCTACCTGATATGAAGGACTTGATAATCGCGAAAACACTTTCAGAGATTTTATAGTTTGATAAATTACGAAATTCATTATGAAGATAAGGAAGATATATAATGATTAATTCTTGACTTGAGATTATAATGCCCAGGGAAATATTTACGAGGAAATATGGTGTACAACGTACATGTTTTTAGGAATATTCTGTCTGAATAGAACTTTTGCAGTAAGTTTCGAATACGGAGGAAATGAAGGGGAACTTATTCTGTGTGAATAGCTAGCGGGTTCTGATAGTGTTGTGGATTCCGGATGTGGAACCGCCAGAAAAATGAACAACAAAAACAGATATGGAGATAGAAAAAGTAGGTTATATTGGACGTAATATAAAAACTTAACGCGTGTTAGTCAATTCAAGAATACTATTAGTAGAAATAAATATATACGAATCTTGAAGTTAAATAGTATGTCCAGGTTACTTATTCTAGCTGAGTGGAGCTCAGAGCTTGTCTGGGCTCTGGGTAACTTCGGTATCTGTCGGAACTTTTCAGTAATTGTAACGGATCTCTACGATTACTCTCCACTGTGAACTGCAACTACAACTGAGATTCCAGATCCTGAGATTCACTGTTCTATTTATGGCAGGATTATATGTAGACTCAGTCGAGTCCATTATCATATACAAAAAGGAGGAGATCCCGCAACAAATAGTAAGGGTCTGAATGGGGGGAAATAAAGAATAGAGTTCATAGGAATATTAACATGAGAATAACGGTACAGTACCGATGGGCTTGAAACGTAGAATCTGAGAGGAAAATTATTAAAATTAAGATGATGCAACAGTTTTCATTTTACTGAAATGGAATTGACAGATACATATGATACGCTCTGTGTGTCCCTCTCCCAATTGTTCATAAATTAACGCTCCTCTCTATCAATCACCGTGTCCCACTAGTGGCGAAATATTTCGGGCTGTAGGGATGCAAAGAACGATCACGCCACTTTAGGTTAAAGGTATTAATAAGAGGCATGTAACAGCCAATGATTGACGTCAGTTTCTAGAGTGATGAAAGCCAGTAGCTATTTTGTACGCTTGGCATGAGTTGTGCCTGTCCACGCCAGTCTTTATGTAGAGCGCAGGGTAAACAGATGTCACAAGCTCCAAATGGTAGGGCGAACAAAGGAACCCACATGTTCTTACCAGGTATATAAAGGACCCTACCGATTTGCCTTTTTTTTTCATTTGGAAATATTACAAGTAAGTTACTCTTACCTTTCACCCATTTCTCACAGCTATTTTTTATGTTATAATTTCTCTGTGCATGACGAATAGCTGGCAAGTATTGACATACCTGTATGAAATCTATTGCTAAAAAGGGGGTATAAAAATGTTTCGACAACTCTGCGTTTCTATCCTTCAGTATTTTTGTTCACTGATATACTAACACCTACAATGGGATAATTGAAAGCGGGAATAATATTTCTTGCCCAGGAATTCTCATTAGGGATATTTCAAAGCACAGCAAGGAAGTATAATACATGTTTTCAACAATTGTTTTTTGTGCTAGGTCATTTTCGGAGAGACTTGATTTAATTTTTGAATATATACATTAAGAAAACCTTTGAAACTTCTTCGTGATAGATGTTCCTTGTATCATTATTTCATAAGAAACAAGTATTATTTTAACAATTACTATTTTAATTAAATAAAGTCAAAGTGGCTAGAGTGCAGAAAGTGTTTCTAGGTGAAAAGCCTTTCAATATCGCTCATAAAAGATGCATTTAGTTTGCTTGTAGAATTAGATTTAGTAGAGGCATACGATATGAATATCATTTCACAAAAATATATTCAGAGATCTCATTGGCTTTTCCGAAAGAATCTGCAAAAGTTTTGAGAGAAATTAAAACACAAAACAAAAGTATGCCATTAAATATTTATTCAACTAAATATAAGCCATTTGACAGCATAACCTTTGTCTATTTTTCCTTTAACTTAAAGATTCCATTTTCCTAGAATGTCTCTGGTTACTCAGCAAAAACTTATTAAGTTTGTTGTTTCTGTCATAAAAAGAATTAGAATTTTTTGCCATTGAGATTATTATGCAAAGACCTGAATAAATAAAAATCAGAAGAAGGATTGTCTGGTGAATATGGTTAATGGGGAAACACAACCCAGCAACGCTCCAAAAATGTCTACCGCGTCGCCAAAGAAACGTAAGGTCTGACATTATTCTGATTGAAAATACCTGTCATGTAAGCCATTTGATAAAGTTTTTCTTGAATTGCTTACTTTAATTTGTCTAGCTTCGAGCAGTACTTTTCGTAAACAAGTAACTGGTTACTTGGTAGAAGTTGATAATACAAGATTTCTTTCTAAAACAACTAGAAGTACAACATTACTCTCTTACAATGAACACGAAATTTTAGGGTAACCAAAATTGGCACATGTCACTTGCCCCATGATCTTTTTCACTGATTATTTTTGTAAACGATCCATTTCTCATCATCCGTCACAATTTGCTTTAAAAAGGTTGCATTTTCATTTGGTTTATACAGCAAATAACAAATAAAAATGCAATCAAAACTATTCTTTTCACTCAGATCATCAATAAGGTTACAATCACCAATTCTAAACTGAGTGAAACATTCCCGTTCAGTTCTGCTAGTTAAAGCACCTTCACCGTACACAGTCCATGCCTTTGTTGTTTGCGAAACATTTTGTTTGCTTCTACGGTAACAAGAAATCTCAAGTGTCTAAAATGCAACTTGTAAGAGAAGAAAAACGGACACAAATTAAGTAATTTTAAAATCCCTTTCTTAACGTGTTGGAACATGAAAAAGTAAAACTCGGAATGAACCGGACAAAACAATAAAGATTTGAGAGATTAAATAGAAACATGTGAATATTTTTATTGTATGTTAATCGAAATCTATAATAAAACAGTTTTTCTCACGTTGCTGAAAATATAATTGCTTCTTTTCAGCTAGTGTCTTTTAATCAATTTTGATTTGAATTTTGAAAAAAAATGATAGAAAATCTCGCGAAGCATGGCACAAAGAACCCCTCGGAATCCGCTTTGTGAAAATCTGGTATAATACATTTTTAATCGTTTCATCCCAAGAAAGGTCTTGAAACAGCTGCGGGAGAAGTTTACTGAATGCTAAAGAATATAAGAAAGCATTGCATTGATATCTTTGAAGATAAAGGTTGACTTAGAAAGAGAATTCCATAATGGGAAGTGTAAGAGATGGAATTGCTAGAAATTACGGTTACATATAGCCACCATTCACTGAGAAAGAGAATTCCATAAGTGAGAAGATTAAGAATTGGAATTGTTATAAATTACGGTTACATCTAGCCAACTCGAAATAAATGAACCAGCAATTTGTATGCCGCTAAATAAAATCAACCAACAGCCAATTATGTTTGTTTATTTTTAACAGAAACAATAGAATCTTTTTCAATACGAGATGGCATCAACCTGATTTATAGTTTATTCTCATATATGAACAGCTCAGATGTAGGTTTTTGGCAGTGAATACTTTTGCGTTGATGTGGCAACGTTGGAAAATTCTTGCATAATATTATGTTCGAATTTCAACGAGTGTCATCTTTGAAAATATTTGTGTACTAACATTACATATCAGCTGTTAGACGTACAATCAAATTCTATGCCAATATCCACGGTGATACTGACATCATGAAAAAAATCTCTCATCATATTTCTTGGCTAAATACGTTTATCTTAAAGGTTTTTCTTTCAAATTGGCACTGGTCTCCTCCTCCTTCTCTATTATGAACAATAAAGAGGTAGGTCTTCCCAGACAATTATCCGGCCTTATGATGTGTTTTCCTGATCCAATTTTCATACCTCAAATTTAAATTCAGGCGCACGCACGCAGGCACGCACGCACGCACATAATATATATATATATATATATATATATATATATATATATATATATATATAATTTTTCAAATTACGGAAGATACAAATAGTTTTGTCAAAAATGAAGTAGAAATTGGTCTATCACAATGTACAACCAGGAGAACAAGCAGAAGCAGAATTTACAAGGGAGAAACTAAATGCACTGATCAAACTTGTCAACACTTTTAAGAAGTCGGTATCTATCTATCTATCTATCTATCTATCTATCTATCTATCTATCTCTGTCTCTTTTTATCTATCTATCTATCTATCTATCTATCTATCTATCTATCTATCTATCTATCTCTGTCTCTTTTTATCTATCTATCTATCTATCTATCTATCTATCTATCTATCTATCTGCGTGTATTTGTAAGGATATATTAATATCTCTCAGTCTGTTTATATCTATCCATTTAGTGTTGAGTTGTCATAATGTTTCGAGCCAAGATTTTTGTGTTTCCAGTAGTTTTACTGATAAAAAAGTATTTTTGTAAGCAATTTTTATTTTTATTAATTTATTTTTTTATTGTACAATACTCAATATCGGGGTGGAGATAGGACCTTGATAGATTTAATGCAAAAATGTTCCAGTTTAACTGAGCATTTATGTGTTTATGTAAAATAACCCAGCCCCAATGAGTGAATTCATCGCAACAGAGCTCTCACCCAACTTTGAAGTCGGCATGAACTCGTTCAGCTAATCTGACATATTCTTTTATTAAATCTATCTATATATCTATCTATCTATCTATCTATCAAAGTATGAAAAAAATTTATCTATATGTGTATGTCATTTTAGATATTTCTCAATATATATATATTGGAAGAAGGCCATTTCTTCTTTCGTAAAACATGAACAATAATCTCTTTTGAACGTATTTCCTGTTCCCGTTCGTCTGACTTGAATATGTAAGATATTCCATTATGAGAATGGGATAAATGTCACTTTGTGCTGTCAAACGAATCTTTTTTGCACTATCAAAGAGTCTTCAGGCAAAAAATGAAGATAATTTGTGTAGTCCCAATATATCACAAGGATCGTTTATATAGAGTGTATCAAAAATACTTTTACAAAATTCAGGCTCGGGTTCCTTACACAAATCAAGAACAAAGCTCTATATAACATACGTCACCAAATCTTTCGCTTTTTAGTTAAGTTTAAAGAAATCTCACAGTAGATGGCGCTGTGCCGCCATGTAAACAAGGTTAAAGTTGTCATCCGGGTACATTTCTAGTCTGACCTCAATAATTTATGTGTGCAGTAGTAGTGAGTTAACTGAAAATTTTTTCGTTAAAAAATGACAGAATGGCCATATTATAAACAAAGGGATATGATTCTTACATACAGCTCAGCGAATAGTAATGGACGCTAGGTAGCACAGGCGCATTAGATTGTGATTTCAAACTGAAGGCAGCTGAATCAAGTAAAACGATACTCTTGTTTATCGTCTGGTTCTTGAGACAGGATTCGTGGCACCTCAAGCATTGAATCAAAGAAGAAACCATTAATCACGAAAGACACTTTCTATAGGCTTTCGGAGATGATCCTGTTATCTAGAAATGTTTTTTAGGGCTCTACAAATATTTCCACGGCTTCTGCTTCGACGAATTTAAATCACTGGTGCCCCCGTCACAAGAAGTTACTCGTGCAACCAGACAGGCAAAAAGGTCCCAGCCATTTATAGTTAGATCAACCAAATGCAGCCATCAATTCTACTTCGCAGCTTCTTTTCTCGCCTGTGGAACTCCCTTCCATATACTTGCTTTCTTGACGGCTACAACCTCCAGGAATTCAAATGCAATGTCAATACCCATCTCTTATTCACTTGATTCCAATTCTTTTTATATCACCTCGTATATCTTGTTCTTTTCCTTTCTCACTACCTTCGCAACAGTCTTCACACCTGTATTCCCAACCAGCTTTTGCCCTTTCTCTGACACGCCCTGTAACTGGTTCGTCTTTCTCTTTACTCTAATCCTTACTTTATTGTAGCCCCTGCACATCACTGGCGGTACCGACTTGCTTGGAGAGAAATGATTAAAAAAACCTGTAAGTAGGGCTAGCATATCGAACATCGCATATACAACATGGATGGTACTATATTTGCAATTTCTGTATCCGTATCATTTGCAACGGGTGTAAAGTCTTTTACTCTTTAATCTCTCACTGCGGGAGAACTTTTGAGGATGGTTTATTGCACAAGCTACAAAAGCATTGTTTCTCTTAAGGGTAGTTTACGGATGAGGCAAGATTAAGAAGAGATACAATAACGAATATATACAAGGAAAATTTGTCGGCAGATCGGAATCTACATAGTACAATACAGGCTAGACACATACATAAGTGTTTAGGTTGCAATATTAGGTCACTGCCTGGTAGCTCTTATGTTCCACCACTACGTTCTACAGGAGATGCTTGCAGGAAATGTATTTCGAATATAGTTCAAGACCTGCTAGAGGATGTACACCTGCTAATACGAAAACGCATGTGGTTCATGCATGGTGGAAATCCACATTTTAGTCTTTTACTCTCTGATCACTCATGCACATATGTATTTATAGACATTTGACCTTCTTTTGGTGCGTGGAAGCCGCCCCAAATTTGTAAAATTATTTTGGTACAAGTTATATATATATATATATATATATATATATATATATATATATATATATATATATATATATATATATATATATGGGGCACCTCGGCGTGGTGTAATGGTCAGCAAGCTCGTCTCGCTAGAATCATTATAACAGAGTAGTGAATTCGATCTTCACTGGGTACCTCCTACTTTTGCTTAGAAAATCACCTTCCTCCAAGTTTGAGGGTTGGACGCAGAGCTAACAACCCTTCCCCATAAAAAAACAGTCTGTTACGGAAAACGCAAAAACGCTGCCCTACACATCATTAGGTGTAAGAAAAAGTTTATATATATGTGTGTGTAAAAGTTAAGTTTCGCTGTATCACAGCTCATCAGTACGAATAGACATCCGATTGCTTTTATCCAGAATTGAAACCAGAACAAATTGTCATCTACCTCTGTGCTTTGGGGGCTCGGTAGAAGAAGGTAGCACATGATAAACCATGCAAACACACGCCAGTAACTTGATGTGTTCTACTTCCTGACTGAATGAACGATGCGTAGATGCTAGACTACCATTTATCCAGAGTGATCAATCAGGGTGTGAGAGCGTAAATAATTATCCATATATATATATTAGTCATCCACATATAAGCCTGTTTCGCTGTATCACGCTTCCACTCGCCTCTCGCCGGGATCGAAACTCGACCGATTTGGTGTCAGTCGGAGTCGCTACCCACTAAGCCATCGACGCATGATATAAGTGAAGGGAAATTTTAACGTGTTGTATATCAGCAGAAAATATATATATATAAAGGATTAATTCAAAGATGTTGAATGGCCATTTCGTTATGAAGTTCCCCACGGGGGACGACACATCACCTCAGCAACAGAAAAAAACCTTTCAGAAAAAACCTTTTTAATATATATTTGCTCTGTAATATTTTATTACATGGAGCTCTCTTCCTGTATCATTTTTTAATATTAAAATAAATTTTTAATATTAATTAGGATCGGGTTTTTTGGAATTTACCTTCCTGCTTTTTCCCTTGGATTGAAGTATC